>JACBWW010000059.1:769569-1011197 GCA_020086605.1 Lanius collurio | reverse complement strand
TACCCTACACTCGGCAAAATTGTATCGTGTTCCTGACTGACAGTCCTACCAGATGTCTTTGGTGACCTCAGTGCCCTTCTGCAACTGTCAACTCTTCCCAAGTTTCTAATTTAAAACATCTCCCCCAAACCTCATCAGTGTTTTCTGTCAGCAGTCTAGGAAAGAAAAAAAAGAAGGACACTCATTTGCATAACCTTTCCTTTCTACAAGGATCTGAGTGCCTAATAAGACACTGAGGATCTTCCTCATGTCATCTTCTGTCCTCACGTTTAGGCAAGGTCAAGCTGGGCTTTCCCACTAAACTGGAACCATTTCAGAGAAAGATGCTGGTATTTCCTCCTTTCCCTTCCATCCCTGGGAATTAAGTGTTGCTCCCCAAATCCCTCTCCCCAGCTCATCACACTAATTATAATCAGAGTTCCTGAGAATACTTGCAAATGTAGGGATTTTCTTTTTGCTGTAGTTATTGAAATCACTCCCAGAAAAATCACAGCATCCCAAACTTGATGTCATGAGGGAAGTCACCTACATCATCTAACAGTTTTATCAATATTTTTAAATTTAATGTGAATATTCATTTTTTTCATCAGGGCTCTTCAGGATGCTCTCTTTTGATCTGAATCTTTAGGCTTCAGTCAAAAACCACCAACGTGAAATTTATGCCATTGCATCCCACATTGGATGATGATGCTGAAGAACTCCTTCCCTGTGCAGACCACTCTCCCTACACCAGAGGCAGAGAAATCTGATGCAGTCACGGCCTCTTTCTCCCATCAACCTCTTCTCTTCCAGTCCCCAAGAATGTCTGGAGTCTTGCCCCCAGGATTAGAGTGAGGAATAAGAGGAAGTTTTCTGTTATTTATAGTTTTGACCCTGTTAGTTGTTTTTGTAATTCTTTTCTTCAACATGGTCTCTAAGAGTCCGTACTTTGTGCTACTCTAATTAACAAACTTCCTCTTAATTAAGCTGCATGAGAGCTTTGGCTGGGAGGAACATGGGCACTTATTTTAAGTTTCCCTTTATTCCCAGATTTTAAGAAGGTATTTAACTTCAGGCAGGCATTTAAGTCACATGAAACTCAATGGCTTTTAAGAACATGTTTTCTTTGCTGAATACAAAAGGATTTGGAGGCATCTTTAATTAGTCTGATGAAACTGGAGCTGGAAAGAACAGATTATGCTACTTTAATCTGCCTTTCTCTAAGTGTGCACATTTTCCATGAGAGGCACAGGAAAAGCTGCATAACCCCTCAACATTTGCTGTCCTGGTGCCTTTTAAACTGTCATGATTTATAAAGTATCCTTGGAACAAATATCTAGACTAGATTAGAATTCCCATTAGAATGGGAATGATTGTTTTGCAAACTACAGAACATTAGAGCACCAAGCAGCACACAGTAAAGACCCCATGGGTCAGAGACCAAACAATTCACATTTCTGAATCAATTTCACTGGTGAAAAAAAAAAAAAAAAAAAAAAAAAACTACCAAAGCAACTGAGAAATGTACTGTATATAGCTCATTAAAACAAAGAATAAAAGAGGCAAATTGGATAGAAGAGGCGGAGAACTGAAATTAGCAGTCTAAAAAGTGCACTATCAAAATTACTCTGGTTTTAAAAAGCAATGTTTCACAGAAACTCCAAAGCACTTAATTTCCTGTGAAAACTTTCAGACAGCCTGAAGGCATTGTTTGACCAGCTGTACAATATATCAGCTAAATGTCCTCTGAGTGAATAGATTCTCCCAGCAGAGGCACCTGCAGGATGTGTAACTTCTATTTCACACATTCGTTCAAGGCAGTCGTGCAGCTCCACTGGCTCATCGTTTGCATTCACAATGGACAGCTGCCATCACCCAAATGAAACATTATATTTGCTTTTGTTGCCAAATAAATAAAAAAGCCAACAAAAAAAAAAAAAAAAAACCAAGAACAACAAAAAAAAAAGATGGGGAAAGTCTTCAAACATTCTTCCGGATTCTGAAATGTTTAATTGGACTTTCAAATGAAAACAAATCAAAATATGCAGGTTTTCATGAATAATGAGGACTGAGGAAATGAAAAATAAACCCTTGCAATGCCCCAGAATTCTGAACAGATGAGCTTGCCAAATCAGGAAGTTTGAAGAGGGAAGTATAATTATCTTAAGTGTCTGCTTCATTAACAGACCATGATGCAACCATGATGGAAAGTTAACCATATGTTGCACTTTGCTGAAGGAATGGAGAGAACAAAACAGCCTGGTAAAGCCTCCTAAGCATCTGCTGAGTTCTGCAGGGTAAAAATCCTCTCCTCGCTCGTGTGAGTGGAAGCATTCCTACTGATTTTTAGGTGTGGTCATGGATTTGACACAACCCAGGTTCCCGTCTCCTGTCTAAGCTCACCTGATTATGATGGTGCAGACACCAGGGATCCTTGTTCTTTTAAAATCCTCTTAACCTGCAAGGCTGAAATTTGTTAGTAACACATGCACATTGCAAATCATTAATTTGGAGATTTATATGCAAACAGGATGTGGGAAGTCCCACCAGTTCCAGTGTCATCATTTCCAGGGCTCACTGCACAATAAAAAAACTTGCAGCAAGAGAGATCTTAGCTAGTTCTGACTTACCTCGAGTCCTTCATGCTCTGACATGAGCTGCCTGACAAATTTCAACTCCAAACCTTCTGGAATCAGTTGGAATTGGAGAACAGTTCTCTCTGGTAATTGAACAGGGGGTCCAGCACAACAGTTCTCAATTTCCTTCTTTATCTTTTGGCTATAACACTTCAAAGGCAAAAGTGTACCTACAATTTCATTCCAAGAAATACTTGTGAACATTTCCTGCTTTACTCCCCTTTCTCTGCTCATTATTATTTGACAGCTCCTCACGAGGCCACTTTCAGTGATCTCATTTGAATCTAGAACTCGGGGTTAAACACTGTTTTCTTCTCCAGTCCTGATCCCTTGAACCTCATATTTGCCTCTCTCACATCAAAAACAATGGAATGGGGTGATGAGGGAAACTAGACTGAGCCTAGCACTCAAGAATAAATGCTGCAGGCAAGCTCAGCAATGTGATGCTCTCAGGAAAAAAAAAAAAAAAAAACAAACAAAAAATCCCCCACCCAACCAAACAAAAAAAAACCACCTATTTTTTTTCCTTTTTTTGTTTTTTGTTTTAATGTCTGACAAATTTACTTTTAAGCAGCACCTTTAAAATTAATGAGAAGCACATACTGGAGGTATTTAACAGCCTAGTGAGAATCATGCTTCTTTCCTCTGGATTTTCAATGGAGCATGGAATCCAAACCCATTTTGTGTCTTGAATAAAACCCTCTTCAGTATTACTTAAAACACTGAGATCTGTGGAAACCTTGGTGCCTTCTTTCTCACACTTCTGATGGCCTCATTTGTCAGTGGGTAAAGAGACTTGTGGCTGCATGGATCCAGCAGTTCTCAGTCAGTTAATGCAGATGCAATTTCCTGATATTGTGAAGAACTTCTAATTGTAATCATCTCTCCCTCTGGTGCTATTAAGAAAAGGTTTAAACTGCTTCAAACTTCTGGACTGGTGAATCTCTTTTAAAAGCCACTTATTTAATCCTGGAAACATCAGGGAAATGCTACCAATGATAAAGTCCTGCTGTTAAAATAAATATTGAATTCTGGTTTGCATCTGTATTTATTTTTAATGCAAAGTGCTAAGGACTTGTTCAGCAGTGGGAGTCTATTTATCTGCATAATGCATGCTCTTGTTTACACATTATCTCTTGTTAAGTGTTATGTCTGCATATAAACAGACAAAAGAAATAGCTGGACTGAAACCACATGAATCTGACAGGGGAACACTCTGGACAAAATGGACAAGGTCATGGGTTTTTAGCACAGCATTTTATGAATTGCCAAGTGATGACAATAGCCAGAATTTTATTAAGGCTTATAAAAGGCTCTGCTGCACTCTGGTCTTGATCAATATGGTGCAAATGTTTGAATAAATATCACAGAATCCAACACAGGCTGATTCTCAGAACAACTCAGGCCAGAAAAGAGGGAGAAGAAATGAAGTTTCCATCCTGTAAGATGTCAACCACTGCATTTTAGCAGGAATTCCTAAGCCCATGTCAACCCTCTCTTGCCATCACATTTTTGGGATGAGATTTTCTAGCACGTATATTATTGACATGACAATTTTGAAATCCATGTCTGCCTTGACTCAGTCAATATTTCACCCATATTTAAAACATATTTCTGAATTTTCCAGGAGGCAGCTTATACCTGGATGCAGCCACAACATCATGCCTTTCATCCATGTGATACTAATTCATTCAACAGGCATTTTTCACTGGCTGTGGTGGCTTCCAGTAACATGTAACTCCTCATTTCATACAAATTTTACAGATAAAATTATTAACTAGGATTAAAGATCTGCTCTTAGTCTCAAAGGAAGAGATTTAATTGATCACACTACTTCCATAACTGGAAAACAGATGCCTTAATTTATATATAATTATCACTTTTCACCATTCTGCTCAATTTATTGCTGTTATTTTATTATTGTGTTATTTATGGACAAACTATAATGCACAGCACTGAATACTCTGGTAGGCTTTGCTGAGAACCCATTTTCATGCAGAATTTTTTCCACCACCACTACAACCCAATCCAAGTATGAAATGAGCAGTAGTGAAATTTTCTTTTGAATTACCTAACACTATTTCAAGTTTTACATCAAGGATGGGCTTATTTTCTTTTTATATGTAGCTTCTCTGTTTATATTGCACTAAGTCTGAAAACCAGCCTTCTGTTTACCAGGGACAAATAAAGATAATCTAATCTTGCTCCAAGGCAGAAACACACATCCCAGTTTCATGGGATACAGTAAATATATCTTGAAAGAAGCATCTGAATGAGTTTGTATAAATGGCTGCCTCACCATGAACTGCAGGTGACAGGGTTATGATCTCCAATTCTTGCACTTCCCTTCCCTCCAGCGCTGCCAGCTTGAACTCCTTGTCCTGGCTGAAGCGACAGAACTGGAAAACAGGATCAGTGTAATCTCTGTATCAGCCATCCCAGTTAACATGGAAAGAGACTCTCTTAAATGCCAAGGAAAGAAATGTGCATCAAATTCATGTCCCTCAGGTACTAGTTCAGTCAATAACTTTCAGTGGACTCTTTTTGTATGTTCAAGGAGGGCATTCACTATTTTTAGTCTGCTAAACAGATTTCTTGCTTGCTGTCTTAAACAAAACTCTACTATGCTTTGTTTAAAATCATCAACATTTCTTTTTTGGTTGGTTCCCACAGAAGCTTTATCAATAAGTGGATTTATTACTGTGTACCAATCCTATGTTAACAATTACATCATATTAAGCACGTAAGTGCCTATTAAATACAGCTACCAGCATCCTGCAGACATGGGCACATCCATTACAGCCTTCAGCTGTGTGAATACAGAACATTAACTGCAAAGCAGAACATTTCTGTGTAAGGCAGCAGATGGGAGCTCAGTGCCGTGTGTTTTCTGTTCTCAAATGCAGTTTTTAAATCCACCTCCTCTGCAGGGGAAACCCACAAATGACCTGTAGATATGCAAAGCCTGCAGCCAACAAATCTCTGTGCCTAGAGGGGCTGATCTACCTCCCCTCAACTTTCCAGCTCCCTGCAGATGGGATGGATCCTTTCAGTTTTCCCACATGGATGCTGGAGCTTTGGTGGGTGCTCTCCAGACTCCTGGGCCAGCACTCACCTCCCCAGGAGCTGAACCTCAGACACTGCTGCTCTTCTCCTCTGTGGGGTGCATTAGCCTTGGTTATCAGGGGAGAGAAATTATGAAGATCTTATTGTTGTTACATTCCCAGATTGCCTTAGGGTTTTTTTTTACCATTTTCATTCTCTTCCCTCATAAACCAATCTAATCCTAACCTCTTTTAATGCTGAGCTCTCCACAGAACAAAGGACAGGGATAGATCTCATAGATTCCATCTCACTTAATAACCACTTTCTCCCTAACATTAGGAAAGGGTGAAGATGAGGTTGGAAAACCTGTCACTCTTCTGGATTCATCCCACATTCCTAGATTCTTTGCCAGTTTTATTAATTGAACAGATTTTTTGATATAGATTAATTTGAAGTGGTGTTTGCTTTACTGTTTCTTCCGCCTTCATTAGCATTTGAGAGACATTTGATGAGAAAGTCTTATTATATCCATCACAGACATTTCAAAATCTGACATTTTCTGGATGATCAGATGGGAATTAACTTTGGAGGACATTGTAATAGGCAACATATCGTGATTTCTAAAGTTAACACACTGTGGCTGCATGTACAGGAGTCCTTTCTGGCACATGTTTGCACACCTCTGGTGTCACCAGTGGAGTAACCTGAATAAAACCAGACCAAAATTTGGCCTTTACCTGGTACCTGGTTAAGGAGGCAAAAGGCTGCCTTTTTGAGCATGGAAAGCAGAGCTCAGCCCAGCCCCTCAGAGCTCCCTGTGCTTCTTGTCTCCCATGGGGCACCTTGAGATCCCTGCCTTGCATGGTGCCCTGCAGGGAGAAGCCCCAGCCCCCAAAGAAGAGCCCAGATGTGCAGAAAGGCTCTGCCAGAGCAGAGGTCTGAGGACCTTACAGGGCCTGGGAATCCACAGCATTCCCTAACCTTCTTGGGGAATGCATCTGTGGACATTTCAAACCCTGATGCCATCTGCAACATCCTGGGACAGCCTCCCAAGCTGGAAGTGAAACCCATCTGCTTCATGTTCCATTCTCTGCCCAAAGAATCTCCAGTGGACTTCACACCTGTTTCTTCTCTATCAAAATTCTATTCCCAGGAAAGTCAAGTTGTTTATTTTCCTTGACTATAACAGGGCTGTTCTAGCATGCTTTTGAGCAAAAATGCACAAAACCTGTTTTGGATTATTACAGCAACATAAATATGGCTGATCCAGGAAAGCCATGCAAGGAATCCTAGTGCATCACTGTGCTGGATGATCCAAGTGTTTTCAGCTTTTATAATTTTCTAAGTTTGTATCAGTTGTTTGTAGATTTTATAATTTAAAAGAAAACCACTACAGATAAGAAGTAGTCAGTGCAAACACAGGAAGGCAGTTACAATAGCAGAGCACAATGGAAAAGCAAAAAAAGCAATTACTGGGTTGTTGGTTTTGGCACGTGTTTGAGAAATGTCTAACGCCATCACATCTCAAAATTGCACGTAGCAAACCCCTACACTGAATGAAAACTACAGAAATATCTAGCATCAGTTGCAATAACTGCTGCTGCTACTGTGCAAACATATATATACAGAAGCACACAAATTATTTAAGCAATGTTACCTTAGAGTTTAATGTGTTTGCATTTCTTGCTGCAGGCACACCACAAGGCTGCTATCATAAAACATCCCACACCTACCAATTCCTTCTCACCAGCTGGGTAGTCCCTTGAATTCAAATTATGTAGGCAGCCTTCATGCTGAAGGTGCTACTCATTTTTGCCTTATGATTCCATATTTCTGCTTGTGACATGAGCAGCAAAAAAATCTCCCATCATAAACTGTAGCTGCTCCAGGCTAAATCAACACAGTACTTCCCTCTACTCCAAGTCAAAATTTGCTTTGTTTTATTATTTCATCTGTATGCTGGAGTTCGTTTAAGGTAGTTTCAGTCCTAAAGTTACTCCTACAGTTGAAAATTATTACATCAGTACTAAAAATTAATGAAACATCAGCTACAGAATTGACTACAATAAATGCAGAAGCCAGTGGCACTTTAAAATTATCTTGGTGAATTATCCTAATCTGTTATGCCACACACATTTGACATATTTTCACATATTCGTCTCATTTATTACAGATCAATCTTTCTGAAGTAAAAGCAGCAGGAAAGACAGAGACCCAAACATGAATGATCACCCTTAAAACCAACATGGGAAATCCCACAAAATTATCATGTTTGTACAAATTTCTGTTAAAAATACGTCCACAAACAAGTCAGAGTGGGCCACTTTTTGGTAGTCACTGTATTTATAGATGATGCAGGGGATTCTTCAAGCTTCTCATTTACCAGTGAGAAAAAAAGTAAATCTACCACATGAAATGCCAGCCTAAATGAGTATCATGGTCCTTTCATCACTCTTTTTCCCAAGCCTTAATCAGAAAACAAGCAGACCATCTCTTCTCTGTATATGGGGGGAGGGGGGGTGGAAGTAGAAAAGGAATATCTGAGGAAAAGTGCTACCAAAAGATGGAAAGTAATGGGAGCAGATTTGTGCATTTGGGATGTGCCTGAGGATGACACTGTAGGCTTGGGGGAATATTTGAATACATAGGCAGTGAAAAATACTGCAACCTTTGAGGCTCTGATCAGTGATACTTTTAAAGTACTTAAAATTCACCAGTTTATACACTCAACCTTCACCAGCTAAACTAGAGTTGCCTAGGACCTACAATTTTCCTGTGGATTGCTTTGAAAAGTGTTTTCCAAACACTGCAGACTTTTTTGGATTCCCCAACTTTGATCCCAAAACATCCACTGTTATATATAATTAGGAAATGGATGTTAAGGCCTCGCAGCTCTAGCACAAACCTTGGCCAAATCACTCCTTTCTGCCTCGATTTGTTTAAGCAGGAAATGAGAAGAAAGCCTCTCCCATCACAACAGCTCAGCCAAAAGGTTTGCAAAGTGTTTGGAGATCCCAGGGGATACATCAGCACATAAAAGCATAATATTTTGATTGCAAGGAGCAGGTGTATTTTATAACCTGCTGGATAAGTCAGAGTGCAGAAGATTAAAGAAAGTGCATCAAAGGAAAAGTCTCCATGTCCATGAGCTGCAGTCCATGCAAATGTAGCCAGCCACAGTCTCCTCACGCCTCAGCTGCTTTATAAAAGGCACACACCACCAAGCCACCTCTCTCAGCTGAATGATTTCAACTTACTAATTCCTCATGGACAAGATAAAGAGATAGGAAACCTCTGAAGCATGTAAATTCCATTGTTTGAAAATGCAAGCTGTTTGAAAGTGCAGAGCTGCCTAACCCTGCAGAGTCGTGCCAGATGTTTGGAGTCAACACCTGAATGTCACACAGACATCTCTGAATTATTTTGTTTGGCTTCAGTTTGCCTTGAAACGAGGAAAAAGTCCCCTCCAAGAGGCAGCTAAACAACTTGGTGGTGAGAAAAGTGAAGCACTGAAACCTGGTAAGAATTCCCACTTCAGCAATGGTAGAAACTAAAAAGAGCAGGGGTCAGCTTTGGGAATCAGCTGTGAACAGCAGGAGAGGGATTTGGAATAATATTTTAACATTTGCCAGAACTGAGCATGGAAAATCACACCATTTTCAGAATTAACCATGAATTGAGGGGATCTGTGCTCCTGCTATCAGCAACCTGTCTTCTAAGGTACACTGGAGTCCTTTCCAAGGCAGGAGAAACTGTCTCTCCCCCTCTACTCCCACACAGCATCTTCAGAGACATTGCAAAAGTTTGGAGTAATCTTTACCCTTCCTCAACAAAACTTGTTAATCACAAAAGCTGTTGAAAGACTTTCTTGCACAAGTTGAAGCTTGATTCTGGTGACTTTAGGTCAGATTTCCAGAAATCACAGAAGATTTGCTGGCCTGAGCAATTTTACCCGGATCCTTCTCTGGGCTTTACCTAAAGCAGCATCCAACCCTCTCGTATATGGGAGCAGCAATTCATCCAGAAACTGTCATTTGTTGCTGACAGCCAACAATACTATGCAATAAGCAGAATTCTTTCCTCCTCTGCACTGGCTTTATACAACTCAAGTCACAAGCTCAGTGAAACAGCTTCTGATTTACAGCAGCTGGGAGCAGAACCAGGAAAAAACATCTTCACAGCAAACCCCTCAGACCACTAAGTGCAGCTAACAGAGCCATGCAGGAGCAGAAGAGGGATAAAGCATGCTCCTATTCTGGATCCCAGTAAAAACAAATCCTGCTTCCTCCATGACTTCTCCCCACCAAGTGTAGGTGTAGATGAATTCCACAGACACTCCAACACACTGGTCCATGTGAAGGCAATGCCAATTCTTTGAGAATTGTGGCATTTTTTTCCTGTCAGAATGGTTCCTTAAGCTTCTCTATTTCTCAGCAGCAGCTGCTTTAGCAGTTCAGCCACCACTGCTGAGACAAAGTGGTTGTTGAGGAGAGCCTGAGGAAGAAAAAGGTGTGCTGCTTCCTGAAATGCAATCAGTTCTGGGGAATCAATACTACCAAATAAAATAGTGACTTATTAATAGACAGTCTTGATTCAGAATGGCAGATCAGGTGCACTTTTTAGGTTCATTCTTTGGGTAAGCAAATCATTTTAACTTGTACCAGAGGTGAGTCTATAAAGGCACTCACCTGCTAGAACTAACTCAACACTGAAATCCCCCCATTATAAACAGCTAAACTCTTAAGTGCCTTACAGTCCCCAAACAGGTAGGAAAAGAGCTGGAAAGAGAAAACAGTACATGTCTCTGGGTACACCGTGAGCTGTTGGAAACATAATAACCTTTCTCCGACACCAGTGCACGCTGGAAGGATTTGGGATTTCTTTCATTCAGTCAAGTAGGAATCACTCAACTCATTTTGATTGAAAACACAGTTCAGTGCTCCAGTACGCAAAAATTCAATGTATAAAAAATGCAGTAAAATCACAGATGAATGAGGAGAAAGAAGCATCTCCTTCACAAGGTAAGTAAAGGCTGACAAAACAGACTAAGTCTTGTGGACAGAGTAACTGGGGCACACAGAGAAAGCTCTTCAGTGGATTTATATCAGCATAGCTTTTCCAGTGTTAGTCCCACCCACCCAGTTCACCAGATCATCAATTTCTTTTAATTGTGAGGGGCAGAGGTGACAGATTCATCTGTCATATCCTCAGAACAGACATCTTTCCTTAAAAATAGTTAGCAGAATTATCTACCAGTGCATATGGCCTTTCTTCAAGCAACATTTCCCTCTGCAGATGAAACATGAGAGAAGTAAAATCTTTTGACTTACAGGAGCTAAGTTTCACTTAAAAAAAATCCAGGGCTCTTAAATAGCAAAGATACTTTTGTGAAGCAAGTACTCTACATCTTATAAGTATTAGTATTAAAAAAAAAAAAAAAAACCTGGCACCTTATGTAGGGAAATTATCCAACTTAGATGTGAGAGTGCATAGAGTCTGCAGAGAAAAATGTTGGGAAACTTTCCGAAATCAGAGCAGATTTTGCAACATAGTAGGAATTCATAAAACAGAAACCAGAAATTGTATGAGCCTCAGCACCACTGTCCCTACCAAACAGTCACTTCCATAGGAGACAAAAGCCACAGAACCTGCTTTTGCTGTTGAGTAAAGGAGTCCAAGAGGTCAAAGAGCACCCCAAGAGAGACTGCAGATCCCAAAATATGCTCAGTGACCTCCCTGGCTGCTCCTGCTGCTAAGGCCCAAGTGCTCAGTGAGAACACAGTGCCTTTTAATCTTTATTTGCTGGTACAGTATAAACATCTGAACCCTCTGCTTTGCTTGTGTCCTAAAGATGAACCTGGCCAGGATAATTGACTCTCAATCTTCCTGATATAGTCACTGAAAATAACTTCATCTAATGTAATCTCTTTATTACTACTGTAAAACACTTTACTCCTTCAGCAGGTCACAGGCAGAAGGGTGAGCTCTTTGAATGCCTAACGTGGTCTCAGGAACACCAAACTCCAGTAAGCACTAATAGAACTTCATATATAATCAGCACTGTTCTCAGCTGCAAGGAAATCTGATTTACATCAGGTTACCAGTGCAGCAAAGCCAAGAAAGGTCCTGCAGAGATGCAGAGCTCCAATAAATTCCGAAGCCATTTCAGAAATTAAACTGAGGGTCACATTCTGCTCCCGGTAAGGCTGGAATAATGGCCCTGCATTCAGTGGAGTTATTCTTGATTTATATCATACCTGGTAGCATAATCTGGCCATCAGTCTCCTGTACCAGTCCTCATTCTCTAGAGAACTTTGAAATATTTCTAAGGTTGTTATTTTTAAGCTTACAGTAACAAACATCAGAATACAGGCTTTTGGAAGTAAAATATTTCCTCCTCCCTAATGAGGGTGTTAAAAGCAGGTCTCCCTGGTGTGAATCCCAGAAACATCCAAAGCCATGCTGGAAACAGGAAACAAAAGCAAAATCTGCAGAAGTCTGATGAGCCATAAACCATCACTTCTCAGATAATTAGTCAGCTTCTACCACTGAAGTTAGGAAGCAGACCAAAAATAACCCCTTACAAACAAAAGCCCACTCACTTTCTACATCCATTTTACCACCAACAGAGACTCTTGGGAGTGGCTGTGAAGTGTGCAGGGTCAAAGGAGTGTGAAAACTGAAAACTTCAGTACCTGAAATGCTGATCTAGCCATGAATGTTAATCCTTACACACATTTTATAGTCTGAAGTTAAAAAAGGAGCAACAGCAGCAGTTGGTTGCCTTCTGCCTGTTGATTACAATAGCAGGAAATTTATCAATGCATCAGTTAGATTCAGGTAAACCACCAAACACAGCTATTATAAAAAAACCCCAAACAAACACAAAAAGGAAAAGAAAATCCTTTCTATGCTGTACATCCTTGTAGAATATGAAAACTAAGGAAGAAAAGCAGACTGCTGTCTGGAGAGCAGAAGTTTTTATGCCACCATCGCAACCTGAGCCCTTGTTTTGCAGAAGTGGGACAGGTCTGTGTCCTCTGCTGGTGCTGAGAGCTGAAACAACCTCACAGGGTCAGCCTGCAGCAAAACAAGGTCAAAGCTGCTTTAGGATCGATCCAGACCATTTTGGCTGTTAAACTGACACGGCCACTTTTCATTTCCTTGCCAGAGCCAAACTCAAAGAGCCATTACAGGTTGCTCTAGTGACATTCAGCCTTTCCTTGGAAAGCTAAACCTCCTTGCCCCCAGGCACTTTCATCTGTAAAACCCTGCCCCCAGGACTCAGCCATCTTTTGACACTTAGGGCTTGTGACTGGGATTTCTGTCCTCTAATCAGAGATAAAACAATTGAGAAGCCAAACAAACAAGCAAACAAACACCATCACCTCTTCAGGGGTCAGAGCTTATCCAACACACAGGGGAAAGAAAGCCACAGAAAGTGTGACTCATTTCATGTTTACTTTTCTAGTGCAGTCCCTATCTACAGGTGGTGCCAGGCTGTATCCAACACTGATTTGTTCCGGATATTTTGATCTTACCCCATTACTCAGAGGAAGGAAAGCCTACGTTCACATCAGACACAGCAGAGCGAGAGACCTCCACTTGCTGCGTTACAAATCACAGTGCAATTAAAATGATTCCTCATAAGTGAGCACCAGAATTCCATTGCAGAAGAGTCAAAGGAAAAAATAGAAGTATTCTCACAGAGGCACTAGAAAACTGCCAGGACCCACACACTCTGTGTTTTAATTGATATTTAATATAATTAGTTTTATGGTAAATCTGAACAGAGAGATGTGAAACCCACTCGATACTACAGCAGGAATTCAATCAGAAGGGGACAAAGCTCAAACTAAACTTTGTTCCTATCATAACATATTAGTAGATGCCATTAAAAAAAATTAATGTATTCAAAATACACGCTGCATGCAGACTGAAAAAGCAAAGATTTAGAGGTAATCTAAAATGGATGAAAAGAATTTTTTCTAAAGACAACGAAGCCATAAAGAAAGATCAGTTATACCAGTGTAGCCTGAAATAATTGTCTAAGAAAGATCATGCAGAAGAATCCTGTCCTTACAATGACACTTTAAAAAGGAACGATTACACCTTAAGAGAACAGTGCAAATGTAGAGATGGGAGCCTAAAGGATGCCTGGTCTTTAGGGTGGAAGGAGTAGGAAAAGTGCTCAACTCTAGACTAATTTTAATGAGGAAACAGATATTTTTTCACATTCACAGACCAGATATGAGAACAGGGAGAAATGGATGCTTTACCTGACCTTCCGTAAAATATGTCTTCTCAATATTCTGAGCCCAGTTTCAAGGAAATTACCACAAAAATATGGGTAGCCCTGAGTATGGCCAGGTGTGCTGGCTGGTAAAGGCAGAAATGTTGTAGAACCATGCTAGTAATTGTTCATTAACAAAACATAAAGATGGAAAGTGGATTGAGACTGAAAATAAAAACAATACAAAAGAAGAAAGATAAAAAACAGGAGAAGAGCATACCCAAAGAAAACCTCACAGGAAAATCTCGTTCAGATACAAACCTTCCCTCATTTCAGTGACTGGGTTTCAAGAACCACCTGGCATCTACAAATGAAAACCTCTCCAGCCACAGAATTTCAAGGACAAAGTACCACCATTATGATGCCAATCCTGTCTTTTATTATCTCAATAATATCCAACATCTTAATCCATCTGAGGTAATCGGATATGAACACACAACCTTATATTGATCCACACAAGGCTAAATTTATGTTTACTATATACTTGGCTGACAAGCAATCTTTTTCTGACCTTTTTGTTCATGGAAAAGTACAACTGTCTCTCACATTCAGTATTTCCCTCATCCTGCAAATTACACAGAGCCTACAGATAAATTGATTTAAGACGCCTAAAAGAGCTGCTGGTGGCCCTCAAACCACTACTTATATTCTTTAGCCTCCCCACTGAAAGAGTTAGGATTAAACATGGGGTGTCATTGATGCTAAATAAGTTTCTTTTTACCAGGTTGGAGGTAATAAACTGCATGGAACCCTTTTGAACCAATCTGTCAGAGAGCAATAGGCACAGGTTTTATTTCCCTCCACCAAGTAAGTGCTGGCTGTACTTGCAGCCATCTGTCTTGCGTCCCTTGCAGAAGCAATTTCCCCCTTCTACCTCTGAAAATAGCACTGAGAGCTCCTGTCAGACCAGGGTGACATTGGCCTGTGGGCCCGACACAGGCAGCTTTCCTGCAGCTCTGCTTTAGTAGCAGCGTGCAGGCTGTACGGAAGAGTGAGGGACCATGGAAAGCCAGAGGGTGTCAGTGGGAAGAGTTAATTAGAAGAGTGAGGGAACATGGGATCTGGTAAAGGGACAGCGAGTAATTTGGGAATGACCATCCTAAGTGGTGTGAGGGATGTAACCACGAGCTCAGAGAAGTTTTCCACAGGTAGCCATAAGAGAAGGTGAGGTCCCAGGCAGGCAGGATGCACCCAGGAGGAAGAAAAGCACTGCCTGTGTGCAGCAAAAAGCCCATGGCAAATTCTTTATTTTGACTCCTGCCCTCAAGCATCTCATTCAGAGGAGAGCTGTAGCAAGCAGGGGAAGAGAGAAGGGCAGTTTTGCTCCCTCCTCACAGGCTCCGTGAGGCAATTTCAGGTACTTGGAATTACAACTGGTATTGAAGTGAACCCAGCTCGGTGCAGGTGAGGCTCTCACCTCCCAGTCTGGATTTAGTGCAATATTTCTAAGACAGAAGGCAGATGGTTTTTAGCTTAATTCTCTGACAAAAGCAGAACCTTTAATAATGATGCTGTGTAAGAACCCTGGAAGACATTTGTTTATAAGCACTTTCCTAAATAGCACTGCTTCCTATTTGAAGAAAACAGCATTTGTGAACTGTTCTCACCTTTCAAAGACAGGGCACATGCTGCAGTCAAGATTCTTCTTATGGTTGTTTCATTACTTCTAAAGAGGGCAGAACATTGAACAGCAAACAATGAAGCATCCTAAATAAAGATGAGCTAACACTGACAGAAAAGAGCAACAGAATACATTTACTGAAGCAGTAGTCATGGACCCTTGCTAGTGCACAAAATTCATGAAGGGACAAGTTTTTCATTCATCACTGCAATTAGCAAAGACTTCTTGCTCTGATGATGGGCAAGAAAGTGATAGAGTACCAAAAGAGAAAGGTTTTTCTTTTCTGAAGTGCCAAACCTTCACATTTACACACCAAAGTTGATGCCTGAAGTCAGCGTAGTTGTTTCCTTGATTCAGCCATTTCTGGATCACACATCATGTGTTTGATTTTCTGAAAGGCAAAGCACATATGTTTAATCAGAGATGAATATGAAGCATACACATATGTATATTAAAAAAAAAAACAAGTGAAGAGCTCCAGCTCAGATGGAAATCACATCTCAAGCTGAGATCTGTATATCTGATTCCACACACTCCAGATACAGTTAATTATACAGAATATATAGTGATAAAAATTTTTGAAGTAAGCTTCTTTACTTTGTATTGCAAATTCCTGTTGATAGGGTGATTGCTACAGTGAAGGAGTTTGCTTCCATTTAGAAAGTTTCAATGTTTATGCTCCTGAGTTTTAAATGCAAGACATGTACACTTATCTTTTGTTAGACATAAATGACTGCTTTCATTGTCTTTTGACTTCTTTGCTTCAATTTACAAGTTTTCTGACAAGATGTTTTAGTAATAAAATCTTATTACAGTTTAGCAAATGAATTATCCATTATCACACTTAAGTACAGCAGACTGAGATCAGAAATACCTAAAGCCTGTAAGGCAACCTTACCCCAAAGCTATTTATCCTCTTTCCTAATTTGATTTATCATGGTTAGTTCAGAATACAGAAAAGAATTACAGGAAAACAGATCCTGATGTGGGGAAAAGCTGTGGATATCCACATTCTCCTAAAAAAACCCAACCAACCAACCAACACCAAATCCGAAAACAACAAATCAAACCCAAAAAATCAACAGCTGAAGGAGTAAAACAGCCTCTCAGGCTCTGTATTTGTGTTAATTACCACACAGGTCACCTGTCCTTTATTGATAACCTGCCTAAGCATTGCTCTTCTAGAGCATGTGAAATAAGCTGCAAAACTAAAGTGTATTTGTCACACTCCTGTTCAACTTTAATTTGTCACCTATGTGAAATCAATTGTTCAAATCTTTAGGAGGTGTGTGTGAAGGCAGAAAAGGTTAATTCCCTCTATGCCCTTACTTAGAAGGCTTCTCCATATTTAGAGAACAACCATTTAGCTAATTACTTCCATCATCCTAAGCCTGAAGGATCAGAGACCCACAGCAAATACTGGGAGAACAGTAAACTCAGTGACAGCTGTCAGACATCATAGAGCAGGTCTGGATTGACAGCTGGAAAAAGACAAAGGTGTTTAATCAACAGCAATGTGATCAGGAATGGGGAAAAACAATCAAGAATGTGCAGAACTGGCTATGGGACAGCGGATATATTTTAAAGATAAATATTTCTTTGGCATGAAAAATTAAACATATTTAGCCTGCATTTTTTTCTGATTTTGGAGTCCTAATCTGAATCAGGTCATTCTCTCAAGATTAAAATTCTGCTTGGTCTCTGCTCTCTTAAATGTGAATTCTCATCTCATTGATAATCAGGATTTGGTATGTTGCATTCTTAACTACTGGCAGAAAGATTATTCTTTCCTTGAAAAGTGATTATCTGGAGTCAGACCCATGGAGAGAAAAAAAAAAAAGCAGTTTATTCTACTCATCTAGTTCCACATTAACAAGAATGTGTTTGTGTTTCACCAGGTGTGTATTTCCCAATAAATTCAGATGTGGAGCTGTGGATCAGAACTCAATAATGTCAGACCTTGCAGAAACACCAGAAAAGGAGGACAAGATGGTAATTGCCCCAGAAAGCCCCACACAGTGCATGCTTTGACCTCAAAACTTTGACCTTTTTTCTGGTGTTTCCCTTCTGGCTCCAGACTTATTAGCAGCCCCTTTGCTGCAAAATTCCTGGATGAAGGGAAATAAAGACATAACTCAAAATATTCTGCCCAGCAATGTGCTAGAAAAAAAAAAAAAGTGGATTTTTGGTAGTAAAGAGCGAATGTACCAATGATAATTTTTATTTTGTTATTCATACTGAGAATGCACAGGAATTGTAATAACATTAGTGAACAGAAACCAAAACCAGGACCAGATGGAAAATAGAATAAAGAAATTCAGCACCAACAGCAATTTTGTATTAAAATGAAGACTGTTATACCCTAAACACCAAAAAATCCAGTACACACGTCTCAGCCTAGTCAAAATAAATACCAACAATAAACAGCACATGTCTGACCCTACAGATGCTACAGATTTCTCCAATTAATGGCATTTTGTACCAATCAATATATTTGTATTATAAGAAAAGCAGATATACTGTAGTTACAATAAAAAATACCAAACACCACCAAAATTAATACATGACTGAATAGCATGACTGAATTTGCACATGTGAGTGCAAATACCAGTTCAATCCCTGCGTATTTTACCTCGGCCTTGTCATTCCTGGGGGACTCTTTCAAAAATCTCTCAGTCACAGAGATTTGATTTGTCCACATGAATCAGAATAATGCAAAATTTCACCTGTTTGGAATCAAAAAACCTCAAGCAAATAATGAAAATAAATTGACCTAGTAAACATACCATAATCAATAGAAGAGATTCTTCAATTAATAGGCACAAATGATCTTTTCAAGTAATCAGCAATGCTCAGTAAACATAGACCCATCCTTGTCAAAAATACATTTCTTTTTGCATTTTATACCATGGGTCATTCTAGGATTTCAGCAAAACACATGGAGAAGATTCTGTACTTCTTTATGGAAGGTTTTGTCAACCCAAAAAAAGGGGCAATAAAATGCCATAAAAATGACATGGATTTATACTAAAAATATTGTGAAAAATCTGTGGGATTTTTTAGATGGAATCTTGCTTTAAAATTTTGTTAAAGGATCCTACAGGAATGAATATCACAGGTAATATTTCTGCTAAACACTACAGCATGGGCCAATTTAAGATTGGAGCTTGTCCATTAATAAGAAGGACTTAAATTCAGTTGTCCTCGACCCTATGTGGGCCATATACAACACTTCATATATTTTTCACTTATATATTTCACATATAATATATATATATGGGGGGGTTTTATTATTTATATATGTAATAAAAAATCTCTATATTTCTAGTCCCATGTTTTGGGCCGTTTACAACACTATGTCCATCAGCAACTACCAGTGTGCAAACACTTCTATATCAGAAGACAAGGGGGAGTCAAAATTATTACCTACAGTAGCTGAAACTGTATTGAACAATCATAAATTTTGGCTGATTCAAAGCACGTTTTAAAAAATAAAAAAGAAAAGAGGTCAAATGAGCATCATCAGAGAGCAAACAGCAATAATAAAGCACTCAATTTTATCTGAAGCAATGAATCAAAACCTTCTAAATAGTAATGAAAAAAAACAAAAACAAAAACAAAAACAATAAAAAATCAGCCAGAAATACAATACCAGAACTTAAAAAAAGTAATTTATAGGGCAATATTTGTTGCATATTTCCAACCCACTGCAGTAGGAAAATTCATGAATAATATTAGGGGCATTTATGTGATCCACTTTCCTCCTGTACAGTGTTTGTCCAATGTAATGAGATCTGGATTGGCTGAATAAAATACAAATTTGAGAGTGTTATACTTGAAACTGATCATGCATGTTAGGAGGGGGAAAAAAAAGGCAAATGGAGCCTTTATAATGCATATAATCCCATGTGTTAATATTGACATTCAGCTGCACTAATACAGGTTACTGCTACTGAATTAACAATGCTCACAAATTAACAGCCAGAGAAGTCTCATGGATTACACTTGCATCTTCTGTATAAACAATTTTTTTTATATTTGTTTCTATTCAGGTCAAGGCCATGACATTCTAATTTCATTGGAAAAATTCAAATCCCATTCTCTGAGGCAGGCGATGTGGGAGAACTATGACCGACAGAAGATGGGTTTGCTTTATTCTCCGAAATTGAAGTGAAAATTACATTTGTGTCATTACATTCTAATACAGCCATGAATATACATACCAATATACATCTCTCTCTATGTATGGATTTATATATATGTATATATTCAATTTATTCCCATTCTAGACACTAGAAGTTGAGGTTTGCAGCTGCAGGAATTCAAATAGGATTAGAGAGAAAACTTTGACTTGTTTGCAAGCCCTGCATAAACTTTGAACAGCAGTTTTCACCAGGCAAAGAGCATAAAAGCCTCTTCCATTCTGAGAAGAAAGCCAGAAAATATTAGATAGGATATGATGAGTAGGTAGGACTACAAAATTTCACCCTCATTCATGCCTGATCCTGCTTTATTCAATAATCTATACATAGATAATCTAGATATAATCTAGACATAATCTATAATAATCTATAACAATAATCTATTACATAGCCTAAACCAGTGGCAGGTATTCCAACACAACTTTACCTTTGCTTTTCCCACACAAGTCTACACAATACTTTTATTAAAATCGTTCCGTGGCAGATCAAAGAGACTTTCCTCCACCAGCAGGGTGTGCCTGAAGAACTGTCTTAGGGAACTGAAACTCTGCCCACTTTGAGCATTAAGTTTAACATTTTCAAAGTGCTGAAATGATTCTGGAAGCCCGAGGCTCCAAGGAAGTCATAAGGACTTTGACAGGGTCATTTGGCCACTGTGGACCCTGCAGACAGACTAAAGGGATCATGGAATGAGAGAGAGTTCCCACTTCCCTTTTAATTCAGCAGAGGAGGTATTTTCTTGGGAAGCTTCTCTATTATCCTTCTTTTATAGCCTATTTCAGAAACAGCAATTTTCCTGCTTTCTTTTCCTCAACAGAAAGAAAAAGGGAAAAGAAGAAACTTTAGGAGATGTAAGATTTTTAAAACACTTCTCCCTAGCATAGGTTTGTTTCTTTCCAAATGTTCTGTTTATTCAAAGTATATGAAAAATAATCAATAATCAAACAAGTTCAGTCAGAAAAAACAAAACATACTCAAGTTTTAAGGATAAAGAATGTGCTACTTGTGTATTATTAGAAGCTCCACAACTACAAATTTATGCAAATCAGACCATTGAAAAGGGACAAACACAGAAGTTCAGAGTTCTGGTTTTTTCCCAATCCTCTTAGGACTCTTTTCAAAGTTTGCTGCCCCTTGAAAACACCTGGAAATAACTGAGAAATTGGTTCCAGCCATTACTATAATTACCTTACATTTATTTTTACTAGATCTTCTAGGTAGCTGCTGCACTCTACAGTATTTTGTTTCCAGCATAGGAAATCTGGGCTCAAAGCCCATCTTATATGTAATTTTCTATTTCACAGGTCAAGCATCAATAATTTTAAAAAGCAGCTTATATCTTAAACTAAAGCAAAGCTGAGTTCAGAAGCTAAAACATTTTGTATTCAGCAAAAAATAATAAAAAGAAAAGGGGGGGAGGCAGGCTTTTGTCAGAAGGCCAGGCATCTATGCTTTGGGGTTGGGGTTTTTTGGTCTATGAAACAACATTTTATATCACTTTTGTTTAACAACATCCACATATTCTAATCTTTGTCATCTCTGGACATCACAGTGTATTGTCAACAGCCACTGTGACACCTGCTAAGGAGGACAGAAATAATTTGCAGGTTACTGACAGCTGCTGTGTGTTGGCAGACTGTCATTTGAGAGAGTACACTGAAAAAGAAAATGTCTGGTAAGAAGCTTTCTTCATGCCCAACCTCTGCTATTAAAGTATTGTACATTCTCAGCAAAACCAGTGAATCCTCTTAGCACAAAATAACCTCCTAACTTGGAAAATACATTCCCAGATTAGTTGTCTTCTGAAAATCGGTGGAGTCAAGATAAACCTTTACAAAAGTGTGAATTGCAGCAGGGGAGGCTCAGGGTGGGCATCAGGAAGAATTTCTTCACTGTGAGAGTTGTCAAGCACTGGAACAGATTGTTCATGGAAGTGGTGGAGTCACTCTCCCTGAAAGTGTCCAAAAAAATGACTGGATGTGGCACTCAGGGCTATGGTTTAGCTGATACTCACTCAAAGTTTGGCATCCATCACCTTGGAGGTCTTTTCCAGCTTCAATGATTCCATGATTCTGTGGAAGTTAGCAAATGTTACTGGGCCAAGCGTGGCTTTTGTTGCTCCAATGTGTGGCTCACATGTGTGCATAATTATCAGTAGACAGATGAAAAAAATAAAGGAGACTTGTAGGGCAAACAGCAAATGTGCTTCAGTAAGTCTGAACTCTGTTTTCAGAGTCAATGGGAATATTGGATTTTTGATAGCACTTAGGCCTACACTAAGTGCTCTTAAAAATCACAGTAGAGGCAAATTGCCAAAGAAAATCGATAGAAAAAGGAACCAGGAACTGAACTCTGAGCCCCCTGAGCCCCTCCACAAAGCCCCAGTGGTGGTTTGCAGGTGCACAGCGAGCACTTGGGACAAAGCTCTACCTGAAACTGCTTCCAGCACTTGAATTCAAGGTCTGCATTCTCCTGAGAACCAGAGAGGAATATAAATCCCAGCCTGGCAGTTCAGGTCAATTTTGGATCTCTAATTAAAAACAAACAAACAAACAAGCCATCCCAAGCAATATAAAAACAAACCAACAAAAAAAAAAAAAAAAAAAAAGGCAAAACCCCTGCTACTTACATATTTAAAAAAACCCACACAAACCAACCTGAAAATATCAAGATGGTGAAAACCAGCCAGCTAAAACCAATTAATTCACATGTCTTAGATCAGTGCTGTTTTCCAAGGGTGCTGTAAGGGACTGGATACGAGAGGGCTGCTTGTACATCGAGACGATGCTCCTGTCCTTCAGCATGGTGGCATTTGTGTGTTCAATTGCTGTGGCACCCCCAAGAAGCACAGTCACTTAACACCTTCAGAAAGAGGGACTCTTCAGTGTCATGGCACTGCCTGAGGCACGGGTGCTTCACAAAAGCTGGATATATTCCTGTGTACACCCAGCTAAGCAAAGAGTTCATAAGTCTTTGCATAATCCAATTGCAGGAGCTGTGAGTGCAGCGAGCACGGAGTGTTGTACAGCAAGGCTCAGGGATCCATCAGCCTGCTGAATTTTTTACTCTCCACCAGCACAGAACTCACAACTACATCCTAGAGGTTTTAGTTAAACAGCAAACTTCTTGTATGAGTCTTCTGCAACCTCTGTTCCTGCATTAAACTGGGAATGTGCTGCTCTCCAGCATACATCATGGGGAGGAAAAGCAGCTTCCTGAGTGAAAGCATCAGCCTGGCAGGTAATTCCATTTCCACTATGCACATGTTGAAAGCTGCTGTGAATCCAGATCTTTATAACCAACAAGGTTTAGAGCCACTAAAATATGGCTCAAACATTGTGCATTTTCTTTAAAGAGGGTCAAGGACGGTGGGTTCTGCAGGAAACAGTCACCTTACCTCTGTTCAAATCACTTCCCAATTAGAGCATGAGTTAAAACACCCATCCAATTAATTTTTTTTTCCTTTGTTTGTACCTTGCTGATTGAGTGAGTCACTATCCAAACAGCTGCTTTTCAAAAGGGACCTTTCTGAGCCTCTGGTGCTGCAGACTGCTGTGTTATGTACTAACCCACTGATCCATACTGCCTTCAATTTTCTTTGATGCTTTCTAGTTTTTAAGTGCTGTAGCATAATGTTAACCTTGCAAGTGCAGCATCTATTTCTAACACAGTTACCTCCTGCAATTTATCTGGGCAAATTTTTCAAAGGCAGTACTCTACACATGGAGACATTCCCGTGCATCCCATGCCCATAATAAATTAAAAAATAGATAGATAAATAAATGTCAACCCTTACATCCTGCTTTGAAGACAGATCACATTATCTCACCAGCTGGAGACTACATCAATGGTTGTGACTTCTCCACTTTATAAAACACTCCCTGAACCTCGGATGAGGGGCACGTTATACACGAAAAATTGTGTGTGCAGGAAATATACATTGTATATCTACAAAATGGGCCATATCCCACTGCCATTAAAATTGATGGGAGTTTTGCCATTGCCTTCAATGGGATCAGCAGCAGTATATAAAGATGGATTGTCTCTGAGCGTGCACACTGGTGCTTTATGGGCGTGACAATATAAAAGCCCTGGTGAAGTAATGGAATGAATTATAACAGTTCTGGGGATGTCAATTTGCCTTTTTCTACCTTCACTCACTGTACAAGGAACATTAAACATTTCCCTGGTTAGCCACAGAATCATAAAAATTACAGATAAAAAAGTACTATTAAGTCTACTTCCTGCCAACACAAAAGTACTCCTCCTTGTACCTTTCCTAATCCTCACTGCAGCCTGGTTCTACACCTCTTAAATGTCCTGGCATGCCTTTTTCCCTGTAAAGAATTACTCCATCAGCTACTTCATCACACATGCAGACAAAATAGATTTTTCCTAGAGCAAATCAACAAAGCAAAACACCCTACTAAAAAAAACCCCCATATTATATATATATATAGCTCTGAATTTGCTCTTAGCACTTTATTCCACTTCGGGACAACTAGAAAATACTTTTTGAGAACTTGAAAACTTTATCAGAGACATTTTTCCCTGCTTTTCATGGCCCACCATATCCAAATGCAGGCAGGAGGAGCTGCTCATGTGTTAGTGGTGGGATGGTTCTCAATAAGGCAGAAATCATTAAAAAAGGAAGCCACCATTCTGTTGTTACTTTCATTTGCACCTCACCCATCCTCTCCCTACTGTCTTATCACACTTCTGGGCTTTACCCTCTCTTGGTTAGGGCAGAGAGCACCAGCCTCCTCTGTTTTTTAGGGCAGGATGTTTAACAAGGACCCAGTACATTAAAGAGGAAAAAACAGATCTAAAAATGTGCTAGGTTTTGAGGGACCTTCAGCTCAAGGGACCTCAAGCAGGTTAAGGTGCTACAGGAAGACCTATTCTGAAACACAAGTGTTGCCAAATGACATCAAAAGGTGGTTTGAAAGCTACTCACAGACTCTCACTGAAGATATGTGACTCTGAGGATCATCCCAGCAGCAAAGGCAGTGACTGGAGACAGGGAGAACCTGAATCCTGTCAGGGCCCATCCCCAACACAGATGCTGCTGAACAAGGATTATCCCAGAGCAGCACAGGGGACTGAGACACAGCAACAATCAACCTAAATCCCTTGTGGATGGCTGCAAGATCTGCTCTGACACTGTGTGTAAATGGCCTTTTCTCTATTCTGACTGCTTTGTTTGATTGGCCTTGTCAGAACTGAGGTCACACCAAATGCTTGTGGTCATTAAAGATGGAAGCCTTATGTCAGGCCTTAGGGTCTTTCCAAAATGAAGCCTTCTGAATCTTCATTTTGGGGATGTCACTGACCAGTTGAAGTGCTGGCTCCATTCCAATCTGGATTCCTGAGCTGCCTCGTAGTGCTTCAATCTTCTTTTAATGAAAGGGTTCTGCAGCATTTGCAGCACCTCTCACTATAGGATTATTACCTGTGGTTTTAGGGCAGCAGATCCATTTCTTTTTCCTCTGAGCCCACCAAGGGTCACATCACCATGACACAGTGGTGACCATGTGCAAAGGGCCACCAACACTGATGTGAAGAACCACCTTGGACACAGCTGTAGGGTGCAGAAATTCCTCAGTGGAGCACATAGACTGACACGAAAACCAGCTTTATGTTCCATCTCTTCTTGAGAGCAGCTGTGACTTTTTAATCCAGGCATTTTGTTTTGGTACCACAGAGAATATTTTTGAAACTGAGCTGTGGAAGCTGTATGGTGCTTGCTGCTGTTGAAAACTATGTACAACTACTAGAAAATCAAAACTTCAAGGCCATTAGACCTTGACCTCAGGTCATAGGATGCAGGCAGGAAGATCAGAAAAGTAAAACATATTCTGACAAATGTTTCATGATTGCTGTGATCTGTCTGATAAAAACCTATCTTTAGTCAGGAATCATGTCGTGGGACTACATCTAAAAGCTGTGACCAGTGACTGTCTGTGCCCTGTGTGCTCTGATCCAAGTTTGGCACACTGAGAGCTCCAAGTTTCCCTTTTCCCTGGAAGTCAAGAGACTACCAGGATGTGCTGTTCCAATTTCCCCTGGAACATTTAGAGCCAATACTGCATGAAGTTATGGCAGCTTAGAGGTAAGCCATATTTTACTCCAGCCAGGTCTGATTCTTCAATTTTTCCTCTCACCAAATCAGTCTTTCTGACAGCAGCACCTACCAATACAGCCATTTGTTTGGCAAAAAACAGGTAGACACATTTGATTTAAATGCTTATAGCTAATTCAAAGACCCTGCAAACTTAAAGCAATCCCACTACACTTTTCATGACTGCTGTCCTCAATTCTCCTTCTGAGACAGTCAAATGAAGTAAGGGGATCCTCCCAGTCCAGCACAGGTACCTGTGGCTCTCCCACCATTCTCTCCTCTCTCCACTCACAGAGCTTTTCCTGAACAAGTTCCAGCACTGCTGCTTTACCATGCTAAAAGCCACAGAGTCTCTTCTCCAGTATTTCACAGGTTTCACTCACTAGTCTTGCTCTTTTCATTTTACCCCTTCCAATGTGAGTCACCTTCCCTTTGCACATCTTACTAAGAAAGCCAAGAGTTCATCAGTCCCCTGGTCAGGTGCATCAGTCCATAGACATTGTGTAATCTGGTTTTCCACTCTACCCCACAGTGGAGAATGCTTTTGACAAGCCATAATTGAACTGTGTCAGATGTCACTGAATAAAGGATAAAATTTGGTAAATACTGAAATTGCCTTTAGATAAGGCTTCCAATTTCTTATTGTGCCAACCCCCTTGAAACAGGGAAGTGACTTTCTGTATGGTGGAAAGGGGAATGGCAGAAAAGCATGAGAGCAGCTGAACTCCAGAGCTCTCTGTGGCCACTGAGGTGCTGGCACTGGTGTGCACTACGCATAGAGCTGTGGACAGTTTCATTAGAGATCATGAACATTTCTCTGGGACTCTCCAATCCAAGAAAAATGGTCATTTTCCTGCCCTCATCTTGCCCGGGGCTGCAATTTCCTCTACAATAGAAAGGCTGACTTGTTTTCCTCCCCATCTCCATCAGCATTGCTCAGGAAAGAGGAAGGAAGGACACAACAAGGAATTAAATTACAATTCCCTGGCAAAAAAAAAAAAAAAAAGGTGTAAAATGGGAAAATGTTGCAGCCTTGTAATGAAGGGGAGCAGAAGTCAGAAGTATCCAAGAGATCCCTGAACAGACATAAAGCCTTCTAAAGAAGTGTCTGTGGGTGGACACTACTTCCCAACATGTGAAATTTTGCCCCTCACCTCTACAGGTTTCCCTCCATCCTTTCTTCTTTTCCCTTCTCCTTCCACATGTGCTCAGCAAATTCCTGTCACCAGCCAGAACTGATTAGAACAGAAGAAAAAACCAAAAAACTCCACAGCACTCTGGGACAGAAGTCATCAAGTACAAACCAAAAGAAGTATCACTTATTAATTAGTCTTGTTTTTACCTCTGTTGTTGCTGCATTTTTAGACTAGCTGGAAAGGGACTCCAGGAGACCAGCAAAGGGTTATGCAGAGCTCAGTGCAGCTTTTGGACACACCAGGAGGCCTTGCTGCAGGGTTCAGGTCTAAGGCAGCTCACAGAGATTTGCCCATTTGCTGAGGCTGAGAGAAGCTTGGCTCAAGGGTGCCTTTGTTCTTCCTGTGATTACCCAGTCCCCATCCTCCTCACCCACCCAATTCAGGCACCCATTTCAATTCCATCCCTGAGCAAGTTACATTCTTGCCATTCCACTTCAATTTCCACAGGGCAAATGAAACTGATGGGAAGCATTTTGACAAAGGTATGGTTATTTCATCCAGCAGCCTGATGTGACTCCAAATCTGGATATTACATTTCATTTTCCTGGGACAGATCCTTTTCACAGGAACACAGGATCATCTGCATACTCCAATTGCATGAACTTTACAGCCCTCTCAAGTTTTCAGAGACACTGCTGATAATTTAATACTACAGGGCCACCTCAAACATTTTTCATCCCAAAGCAGAGGAAAGGGTAACTTTGTGAAAGCTCACACAGCATTTATTTACTTCAGCAGAAAGTACAGCAGTGTTCTGAGGGCAAACTGTGTAACATACACATAAAATATACTAAAAGTTTTCAAACTGAATGAAGGCAGATTTGGATTTGATATTAAAAATAAGTTCTTTTTCACAGTGAGGGCAATGAGACACTGGAACAAGTTGCCCAGAGAAGGTGTGGATGCTCCTACCCCAGTGTTTAATATAAGGTTGGATAGGACTTTGCAACCTGGTCAAGTGGAAGGTGTCCCTGCCCACAGCAAGGAAGGTGGAACTGGATGATTTTCAAGGTCCCATCCAATGCAAACCATCCTGTGATTCTGTAAAACTAATAAATGTGCAGTGTCACACACCCCCATTGCCACAAGAGCAACTCATCTACCTCTGTTCTTTAAAACAACATTTTTAAAAACAATGATTATCACCTTCCATCTGGGAAAGAACCCTTGGGGATGAAAGGGTTCCACTTTGCTTCAAGACAAGCATAGCTGTAATATACACATCATTACTCTTTCAACTCATTTTTGCAAGCTCAAAAATAGAAAAATATCAATAAACTAAAAAAAAGCTGGTGTTGACCTACCTGCTGACCTTTGCATCTGTAAACAAAAGACAGCTTTTAACTAGTAAACAACTTAGCAAATATGAAAACTGTTCTGCCAGTGCTTGCAGCACTTAAGATGACACCCTACATAAAAACGAGTTCCTACAGAAACACAGATTTCTATATGTGTTTAGAGAGAAAGCAGGATTTCTATCACTTAAGACCACTGAAAACCATTTTATTTAAAAACATACTGTATTAGAACCAAGTTAGAAAATAAAAATACCAAAACCAGTGCAAAATTCTACCACATTAGCCATCTATTCTAGAATCCAAATCCCTTCAAAAGCACCGCCTTGAAAACAACACAAAGCTCCCCATACTTCCTAAGGCCTTTTCAGAGACCCACAAGCCCACACTGGAAGGCACATTCGGTATTTTAAATTAAAATAAGTTAAATTTCTTCCTTTCTTTTTATCAGGAAACTGCAACACTTTAAATTCAGTTACCTTGGACATGTTCATATGCACATACTGAATTTAACTCAATATAAATTTATCACATATTGCTTATAAACAAGCACCAGGCATCAAGTAGAGGATGTTTTCTTCAATTTAGCTACGTACATGGGACCCCAGGCTCTCCCCTTCTCTGGGAGAACCAGCAGTTCGTGCTGCTGTGTTCCACTGAGGAAAGTGAATTCCTGGGAAACAGCTCTGGCCATCTCACTTATATCCACAGGCACCACATTGCTGCAGGAGCTCAGGATGAGATTGATCACATCGCTGTTTTCTGCCTTGGACAGGGTGCACGTGGAATAGACCAAGGACCCACCGGGACGCAGAGCTTTGATAGCAGACCTGCAGAGGACAGAAAAAGGGGGGAAAACCAACATCACAAGGGACATACTGCTAGAGAGAGAAGGTGTAGACTTATAAATCCAGAGTATAAATAAATGTGACAAAAATAACATTATGAAAATGTCTTAACTGTACACAACTGACAGTTCAGGAAAGCACCCACAACACGATTTTGCTTTCTCATTTATTATTGTATTCTCAGTTAGCTGAAGGTACTTTTCACATCACAGCGACAAGTACAAAGCAGCACCCATTCAGAATATACATCAAGCATTGCTATGCTCAGCTCTGCTGTGAAAATGCTGCAACTGTGCACACAAAATGGGCTAGCCCACATCAAAAGGGCCAGTTAGGACACGTGGTGAGATGCTTGTGTGAACAAATACCAGAATGGACACTTGCAGTAATGGCCTGAATTCATGACTGGGCTGTAATCTTAGAAACATTCCTGTTAATTCTGCAACTTATTTGGCAAGCTGAGAGGATTTGGGGGTGTCACTGAGCCACTGCTTTTCAACCTGATTTCCTAAGGATAATATATTGCTTGTTTATGTGCCCTTCACTTATTAACCTATTGACAACTTTTGACTAAACAAAGGCAAAATAGTGGCTTAAAGCCTGAAAGCTTCACAACTACTGGCAGGTGGAGGGAACAGAGGTTCTTTATCACTATACTACTGAAACTGAGTTTAAATAAACTGCTTATTTCCCAGTACAGCAGATCTGTCAAGTCCTTATTCAGACACCTGAAATATAACCTATGAGGGGATAGAAATAAGATAAACAAGCCATATTCACCTGCTGCAAATTAAGAGAGTAAGAAGATAAATCAAAAATCTTGCACCATCACAATTTCTAAAAGAGGAAGCTACACAAAAGGTTCATTTGCTACTAAAACACTGTCTGAAGATAAATCCCATTAAATCATACATTTCTGAGCCATTTTTGGCTCAAAGACTGAATTGTAAGCTGGTATTCAAACAGATATTATAGGCAAATACCACATTAAATATAACTGTTCCCTCAGTAAGATTCCTTTTGCTTAATAACAAGAAAATCAGAACAGGTGAACGGTGTAAATGACACCCAATAATCAGAGATTTGCAGATATTACTGACAATACTGTGGTCACACCCCCCAGGAAAAAAATATCCTGGGACAAATAAAAAGAACAAAAACAAAGAAAAAGAAACAACCATTTCCTCAAACCAGATGAGGTGAGCAGTCCCCAATGGCAGAAATTCCGATTCCAAGTCTAGATAAACAAAGACAATGCCATGGAAATAGCAATTCCTCCAAAAAGAAAATGAGGACTTCCCAAGGGTGGTATCTGACCAAAAACAGTTGAGAAAGGAAAGAAGAAAACACAAGGGGGAGAAAGATAAACCCTTTTAACAGAATTGGAACTTTCTGGAAAAAGAATCAATAAAGAAAAGCTTCAGCACAAATAGGATCAAAGCCGATCACAGGTCAAAGCTGCTCTGAAAGTCCTGTCCTAAATAAAATGGGAACACCAGGACAAATGACTGCTTCAGACAGTGATAAGACCAGGTGAAAACTCCTGTATTATACCAAATCTACTTCTCTTGGCAGTACACACATTACCTTGCTCAATTATTTTATGAGTTTTGGTTATGGTAATCAGTCAGCCAAGTACATATTTCACTGAAGTCTATGATTTTCCAATTTTACTCAGTATAAAAGGACAGCGCTCTCTCACCTGATGGTGCTCTAAGAAAAAAATATGTGTTTAATGCCTCTGTTGCATCAGTCTTCAGGAAAAAGGCAGAGAGTGAGCATATATAACCTTAGTGAGGGAACAATTCCAAATTCAGCCTGTTACAGCCAAAACCAGGTTACAGTGCACTTAGGCAGCCTAAATATTTTCAATTTAACTGGGCCTAGTGGACTCATTCGAGGATACTCTGAAAATTAGTTAAACCTATTAATTAGGTAAACCTACAAGGTTATCTCACACCCCAAGTAGCTTTTCAAAGTCTGCAGAAATCTTTGAGAATGTTCCTGCCACAGCTGGGTAGAGCACAACATTCACACTGCCACCTTGAGACAAAGAGAGCAGGGGGAACCCTGACATCCCTCCCAGCTCTCATCTTCTAAAATTCTGCACTTATCAGCAGGCATTTAAATTGCCTGGCTCCAGATGTTTGTTCTGGCATCCCAACACTTATTTACTCCTTAGTGGGCTCCAAAAGCAATCCCCAAAAGCTGTCCCAACTTCTCTCCAGCTCCTTTCCTTGTTGGCAGCTGCCCATGTAAAAGGGTAGGGCTCATGCTGCTGCTCTTGGCCTGAGGAACCACAGTGCACCCACAAATATGGAATTAACTGCAAAATTAAAGCCAAGCAGGCATGTGTAGCCTTCCCTTCTCAAACCAGCCAAGAGACCCTGATGTCTCTTTGACCCCACACCCATTTGGGGAATTTCAAAAGCACCTTTTCCCTGCCATGTATTAGATCTTGCTTTTTATCTTTCATATTACAACTCAAAGAGAACAGAGCTGAAATCTAAATGAGCTCTCATAAAGTCGAGCTGATCTTCACATTTTTATCAGAATCCACGTACATAACTCGTTTTTGACAGACTTTCCCCTGCCAGCTACACCTTTTCCATGCATGCAGGAGTGCCAAGCCCTGAGGGCACCCAATGAGCTTGGAAATGCTTTAATGTGACAATTGAGATGTACTTTTCGAAGACTTGAGAATTTTACTCCTAGAAGCAGATAATGGCAACCACTCTTCTACTTGTAAGACAGGTACTAAATAAGCATTTAGAGAAGAGAGAAAATTCTTTTACCATGTAAGAATAGGAAAGGTAAAAGATAAAGCTATATATCAAAAAAGTAGAGGTAGCTACACGTTACAGGGTTAAAAGCCTGGACACTTGCTAAATGTCTTTTTCTTCCCATACAGAAGACAACAACTCCTTCAGACAACATTTTCAAGGGCACCATGCTCCTCCAGCTGAGTCCATCAGAGGAAAGAGCAGCACAGGCGTCTGAAGGAAAACCTGAAAATCTCACCTCAAAACCCCCCTGTGTCTAAACCTCAGCTCATGAATCTTCACTGGCCCATGACCCAAAAAGGTCAGCCTGCTCAGGGCAGTTCTCTTTATTTTGAACCTAAACCCTGAATTAAAATATCTGAGGAGAATGACTTCAGGCAGCAAGGTTAATCAATGTATCTATCCATCTTGTCAAGTGCAGCAACAGCTGTTTCAGTCCCTGGGCTCAAAGTCAATGCCCGCCAGCCCTGATTAAGCCGTGCTTGGCTTCTGATAAACCTGCAGGGAGCTGCAAAATTCCAAGTGTGGAAGTGCTGGGCTCAAAGTCACACAGGGTGACACTGAGCTGGGCAAGCAGAGCCAGGGAGTTTGGTGCTCTCATTATCAGCATCACGGAGAATTCACCCACGAGAGGAATTGTTCATCAGAGAATTGTTCAAATACATTTAAGAACTTCCTCTGTAATCACTGGAGGGAAACAAGCTCATCCAAGGAGCAGGCTGGAGATGAAGCAGAACTTAGTCCCACTATAACTCCACCACCTAGGAATCAAGATTTCTCTGTCATTGGGAACCTTAATTATCGGTGCTCAGCTGAAGGAATTCAGTGCTTGCTCCTTTGTGACTCTCAAAAATGGGCTTCAATTCTACAATGCTTTGACAGGATGCCAAAACATTTTTTTCACCTTCCTCTTATTACAATGCCCTGTTTGAAAAAACCCAACATATTATTTAGAGGCAGTTAGTCTGCAGTTATTTTTCTCTTAGTGGTACACATGACATTTGTGTTTGTTAAAGAACTAAAACTTTCAGCTGAAATAAAGATCTAGTTATCCTTAATTTCTTAATTTTATTTCAGGTATATATATTTCCTGTAATGAATTTTACATGTTTACAGGCACTAATACTGCAAGGTTTCATGCTTCACATGAAGATACATCAGAACACACATTAGAAGTCCTGGAAACTTTTTGGAGCCTTTTTCTGTCCATCTCATTCAACAAGTTCTGTAAAACAAATTAACACATGCAGATTGCTCCCCTCCTCATTCTAAATGAGATTTTACAGCCCTAACAAAAAAAATTAGAAATATTTTGTATTTTTGCAGGGTATGTCTCTGGGTACAGGTTCATATTGTACTGTGGAGGTCAGAGGCACAACAGATGAATTAATCTACCCTAACTCCCTGTATTATAGAAGTACTGGAAGAGACTTTTTAAAGAAATATATTATTTTAAAGCTCCTTTTTAAAAAAATTATGTCTCAATATTTACTAAATTATGGAAAACAAAACAGCATTACTGTTTAATATCTCAGGGAAGAAGAGTTTATGCTAGAGCCACATGACAATTCCAAACCCAAAACACTGTTACATACAACTAAAATGTAGTTAGCCAGGAACTAAACAGGATTTTCCCCATTTACAGAAAATGAGACATGACAGGCTAACTTTTTTCAGTCAAAAGTTTTGGTGTCTCTAAGATCCTTCTAAAAATGGGCAGACACAAAAATATGTATTTCATCCTATAGGTAGCAATTGCATTTCCAGCCTATCCTCCTGAGCTTGAGTTTATGTTGCACACCATGGGAAGGGGCAGAATTAATTATGTTAATCATTCAACCATTTTCAGTATTAAAGTGAAAAGATGACACATTTTTAGGGCAATTTTAAAACAACACAACACTTCAACAGTGCCATCTTTTGGCAACTACAATGTATTTCTGCTCAATAGGCAAGATAATGTCTCATCAGAATAAAAAATGCCAATTCTATTATTTTTATTGACTTAAAATATTCACATTACCTTTTGCCTCTCACAAGAGTTTAGATATTTTGTGGTAATATGACCTGCATGTTACAGGTTTTGCTTTGATTTCTTCAAATGTGGTCAAAATGATAAAGAAACTCCTGCAGTGTCAAAACACCAATTTTTTTAATACTTTATGATGGGCAGTGACAGTAGTTCAAGCACTCCCTCTGCTCCTCTCTAAGTTAACTTTGCTCCTGTGGAGAAACATTGCAGCTCAGAATAACAGGAGAATCATGAAAGTCAACTGCTTTTTTTTCAGCACTAAACTGAATCCTAAATAAAAGGAGACACAGGTATCAAAAATCCCTCAACTAAACAACCATAACCCACAAATCAAAAAAACCCCCTCTGTTGTACCCTAGCCAAAATTTGTCCTGAAAATTCTGATAAGCAAAAAATTTATAGCAAATAATTCCAAATTATTTATTCTAAAGCAAAGAGCAAACATTCAGCTAGAATTATTGATCTTTGTCCTCTAATGCATGGCAACTTCTGAAATACTCATCCTGTTAAAACAGGGATATGAGACAGCCCAGAGGGGAGAATGAAAGACCTTTGAAACCCACTACAAACTCTGCCACACAACTTCAGGGTTAGTGGTTATCCTCACAGCTTGTGGAACACACAGAGAAAGGACTGAAGGTGGAATTAAATCAATATTTGTGTCTGAATTCAAATATGTGATCATAAAAAAACTGCTGAGTAGCTTATTTGTTTATTCATAGTTATTTATACACTCAATAAGCCTGGCTTTGCAACATATCCAAAGGGGCTTGATCCATCAGTTATTTACAGGGTGCTGCCACACTTAAAATCAGAAACACTTTAACACCTGTGATGGAACACCTGGAGCCACAGCAGTGGCCACAGCTGTCACTCTTTGGGAAGACATTCCAACCAACCATGTAAAACCTCCAACAGAACCAAAAGTGTTTGTGGAATGGCACAGCACAAAAACAAAAAATATTCAGCTTTTGTAAGACAGAAAGTTGTAAAGAATCCTATCATCCACACAACCCAGAGCAGATCTGTTGGTCCGGTAGTTGGAATTCTCAAAAATTCCCAGTGGAGCTAAGTGATGAGATGGTTTTGGACAATAAAAGGATTAATTGGGCAGCTACAGAGGAGCAAAGGGAAAGATTCCAGGGGAAGAGCTGAACAACAGTGTGATGAAGCAATTCTCAGCACAATTTACTCCCCACAGCAGAAATGGAACAGTGGTGACATATGCTAAATATATGATTTTATATTTATAAGCACAGTTTTTGCCTTCACTCTACAACCACAAAAAGGTCCAACTAAGAGCACACAATTCCTCTCCTGCAGAAAATTCCACAATTCAGTGCAAATACAGAGCTGCTTAATTACTCAGAGATGTTGTGCATGGGTTCCAGCAGTCTGAATGCCTTTGCTGAGTTTTCTAAATTGTATTCTGTTGGATTTCTTTTCTGCTGAGCCCTAACACAAGCTCCTTTCAGCTGCAGAAACCAGTCTAAGAATAATTACAACATCCATAACAGTTTAACCACTACATAATTGGGCATTCAAGCTTAGCCCAAAATTTAATTTCTCTCTGAGAACTGATAACATTGGTAAATTTGCTTTTGGGAACCACTGTGTTTTGTGTTAGCATTTAACATCAGGAAATGAATATTCCTTTTTTTTACTTTGCAATTTGTTTTCTGCATGATCACTCCAAATAATAACAAGATTTGCTGTGTGTTCTTGGATTAGAGCACTCAGCAGGGATGCTTTGGTTTGGGTACGAGCAATCATTACAATCTCAATTTCCTTCAAATCAGTGCTGCCCTCATTGCTCAGAACATTTGCTGTTCAGCATTTATATCACTTATTTACATTTCAGATTTTATGCAGGCTGCAGGAGAAAGATTGTTGCATCAGTTTCTTCCAGACCTTCATTCTTTGAAGCCTCTATGTATTTATTAATTACCCTACTTTTCCTTCCTTAACTTCCCTCTTTGATGTCCCCAGCTTCCCTCTAAGTAGATCCATAAAAACAGATTACAGGTGAAGCATTTCCTTAATTAAGAAGGAGGGAATCTCAAATTTTAGGCCGAGTGTTGCTTGAAAGAAATAAAAATGAAATTCAAAGCCGAGTTCTGTTCTTCTCATTTTAATGTTACCCTTACACTTAAACCCTCCTGCTAAACTGAAACCATGTTTGGACTTCCAAGCTTCACCTTCAAATCACAGAGTGTTTCACAGAATCCCAGGATGGTTTGGGTAGGAAGGTACCTTAAAGCCCATCCAGTTCCACCCCCTGCCATGGGCAGAGGGACACCTTCCACCATCCCAGGCAGCTCCTTCCAGGGATCCAGGGGCAGCCACAGCTTCTCTGGGCACCCTGTGCCAGGGCCTCCCTTACAGTCAAGAATTTTTTTCCTAATATCCCATCTAAACCCACTCCCTCTCAGTCTGAAGCCATTCCCCCTTGTCCTGTCACTCCATGCTCTTTTAATGTATTTCTTACAATACTCTCCACAAACCTGCTGGGATTCAGCCTGACACTTGTTTTTGTTTACAGACACAGGAACCAAGGTCAGAAACACGTGGGAGCATAAAGCACCAGGTGATCTGGATCAATGAACCAGAGAGAACCCTGCACGAGCTGCCTCATGTAAAAAGCACTACAGCTGGATTCATGGAGGCTCAGCCCTCCTGAATATTACTGGGAGTGCTGGAGAAGGGATTCAAACTCAATTTTTAAAATTATAAATAATTATGCACTCTAGCTGCAAAGCAGAGGCTTGAATAGGGAAGCATCCCACAATTTTAGTTCTAATGCACTTGTCATGAACCATTCAGCCTTTTCTGATCTTGCTTTATGATGTCCTTTTTCCCCTTTCACATGGGATCTGAGATGCCTTTAGAACTGGGAATTCATCCTAAAGTGATCAGGTGAAAAGAACAATAAAGAGCCAGTGGGTAGCTATATTTCAAATATTTTAGCCAAAAACCCTTATAATCTCTAACTCTTGAAAGTAGCTATTTATGTCATAGGCTCTAATAAAGTATTTTAAAAGGCAAACAAAAATCCAGTGCACATCACAACAGACTGGTCAATCTACACAAGTACTCAAGACCTACGCTGAGCAATGAAACCGAAATTACCATTTTTTTACTCCAATTTATATAGCAAAGGTATTTTGTCTTTACAAAGTCTTATTGCTGTTGCTAAAATAAAGAATATTTTTAACAGAAAGTTCGCTCTCTCTTTAGGAATAATTCAATTAAATTTGATTTGGGCTGACAGGAATGATTATTTTTATGGAAAACAAGGTTTCTGCTGTCATGAGTTCCCCAGGATTACAAGGTGGAATGATTTATGCAAATTCTCAAAATTTCTCTGCATGATGTATGCTTCCTTTTGCTACGGGTTCACAAATTGGATTTTCTATGTCAGATATTGAAAAAGGGAAAACTGAAACAGGTCAGTGTTTTAAATGTGATTGATTTCTTCAAAGGAAATGGATGACATGATGCATTACAGCAATAAGATCCTCATATTTCTGTTATAAATCACAGGCTTCTGCCAGGTCTTTTTCAACTGGAAGTCATGCAAAACTATCTTGAACTGCAGTGGGAACTTTCCATAAAAACTTTCTTTTCCTTTTTTTATAGTATGTTATTTTTCCCTCAATTTGCTTTGACAGATGGACTTCAGACATGACTGTTACTGCACAAATACCACCCAAGCTTAGAAGGTTTTATTGAGAAGTCACTCTTTTTTTTCCCCACCATGAGAAAAACTGTGCAGTTACACACAACAGCCTTGCTCTGGATTACTGGGGGTATGTCCTCAAAAATAAACAATCCTCTCTTTCTCCCCCAAACCTCACATTCTTTTACTCTTCTTACCCTGTCAGCACTGGGAGCCTTCCTGTGCAACAAACAGTCAATAAGGAATGTATCTAACATTTTAGGTGGACATTTTAGCTGTGTCCACCTAAAATACTTTGATTTCATACCAGACTGTTGTGAGTCACCTGCAAATGGACATTTCTGTGAATTGAGTTAAGAGGACCAAGGCCTCACTGCTGGTATCACCCACACAGATTCCCACATCCACACCATCTCAGACCCATTGATTGTTCTAAACAGCATCACAACCACATATTCCTGACATTATTTTCAGAGGGGGAACCCTGGGTTTGTTTATTAGACCATGACAAATCTTGCCCCCGTGTAATTTTTATTAATTATAGGAAGTTTCTTGAACTTTTTGCATTTCTCACCTTAGGAGCTGGAACTGCAGTGAGGACAACTCCTTCCTTTGCATGAGCCTGAGCACAGCTTGCTGAGGGTCAGCAGAGAAGAGCCAACTTCTGTCATTTGAACAAGGAGCATCAACCAGTACCTAACCAATTAATAAAATCAAATAAGACAATTCACAACAAAGATGGCCACTTTCTGAACACCATGTGCCAAAATCTATTCAATTTTCTTTTGCAAATATTAAGAAACAGCCTTTTCATTTTCTGTTTTTAGGGGTGAAATGATCCCATTACTATTTTGAGATGATTTTTTGGGCTTAGCAGGTGGGGAGGTAAGAAATTAGTGCTACCAAAGTAAGCTCTACCTGAGTAGTTCCCTCCTGTTCCCCTCCCCTTCCTAATTACACATCATGCAAAGATTACAGCTACAAGGTCTTCAGAATTCACACCTAAGGCTTAAGGGGTAATATCAACCAACACAGGAATAAATGCACAACAGGCTTCACAAAATATTTCCTGAGACTCTATAAATCCTGTACATGACTCTGTTCCCCTTGATAAATCAGGTATTTTTATGGGGGGCCAGGAAAAACAAAAGAAAATTAAAAAGAGAGCAGCATAGGAAGAGAAAGAGTCAGAATGCAGAAATATAATTTACCAGTAATAATGTCACCTTGTCATAAAATTCAGGCTGAAGATCTCCAATCTTTCTACCATCCAGTTTAGAGACCATCACCAAGTTAATCAAAGCATCTGGGATGAAGGATTCTATTGTCTGCTCCAGCCACCTCAACCTCAAATCATCATACTCATTACAGTGAAAATGACCTTAGAAAATTAAGGAAAAAAACAACAACAACAAAAAACGAAGTAAATACATGAAGAGATGTCTTCATGATTTTTTCCTATTTTGTTTTTACAAATATAAGGAGTTAGACCCATTTCAGAAGTTCTACTGCATTGCCACGACTACCACAGAGTTTATACCTTATGTACCTGTGTTACTGCACTTTTTAGAATACCACTGAATTTTTATAAACCAAAATCAATGGCAACATGTTCCTAACAGAGAAAACCTTAAATATTTCCTTGCATATCCTTCTATAGCAATAGAATTCCACAGTAAAACAAACTTTAATCATGACCCATATTTAAAGAGTGAGTGCCTTTCTGGGCTCCTTGAGCCACCATCTAAATGAAGGGCATGCCTCGTATTATTAAACTGCCTTTTAAATAAATAAAGCATCAGTTTTGAGTATCTTAAGGTACACCTTAGCATTCACTGAGGTACATTAAGAATCACATTCCTCCCATTTTACATTCTCAGCAACAGTTTGGTCTCTTCAGAAGCAGCCAGAGGACAGAAGTGTGGATTTGCTGTTTCTTTTTCCCTAAACCTTTTGAAAGAACAATTCCTATTTAATTTCTCTCATTGGCTTCACCTCATTCCTCCAGAAGAGGGAGGGAAAGCCAATTGTAATCAGCTGGTGCAGGTGGTTACTGTAGTGGTCTCACCAGAAGGAGCACAAGGTGTTGTGAACAGTTCAGAACAATTATTACCCAAGCCAGCAAATAAACTTGAAAACAGTTTATTATCAGCTTGCTTTAACATCTTGGTCCAAGCTGCTGCTTGCTGCTGCCTTCTTAACACTGTGATTATCTCAGAATCCTTCTCCAACCAATTCCTTACCAAAAACCTTCTCCTCTTGCCCAAATCTTGCACATTTCATTTTTTATGCTCTGTTTTACATTAGCACACATGAATAACATACAGCACCTGTAATATTTCCACAGCAGTGACAAAAAAGACAGTAGAGGAAAAGAAAAAACTAAAAAGTAAAAAAGGGACAAGTATTCTAAGACTTCAGATTATTTACATCCCTGTGCCAAGAAACTGACACGGTTTTAAGGAACTTCTGGAGAAGTAACTGCAGAAAAAGCCCACAGAGCTACCCCACTTTTGTGTGTCACTCTGCACTAACCTATTTTAAAGTAAGGACCACATTTTTTATCCTCTTTTAGGCAACCAGACTTCATAAAAGTCTTATTAAACAGTGTGGAACCACTTGGAATACAGACTGTTGTTTGGGTTTTTTCCCTCCACCAGCACTTGGCCCCATTACCTGGACAGGCACACTGCAGGATAGCTACAGATTTCCCCCCTGGTGCAGCACAGAGATCCAGAACATCTTCCCCATCCTTCACCTCCAAGGCCAGCACGGGCAGCAGCGAGGCAGCATTGAGCAGGTAATACTCCTTCAGTTTGCCAGGCTGGTGTTTCTGGGCAGGGAATCTCCCAGGAGCTGTCCTGATGTAACACCTCAAGGCTGCTGGGAGGCAGGGCAGAGCTGCTGGAAAGGCAGGACGATATCCCTGCTCAGCCAGGCTGCTCTCCAGGCCAGGGCACTGGCTGAACCTGTTCAGCAGCAGGGCGTGCTGCCAGCACCACGGCGAGGTCAGCACTTCTCTAGGGTGCAAAAAGGAAAAGACATTCAATTACTCATCAAACAGAATAGTGTGGGAAGCCTTTATTTACAATCTCACAATTGGATAATTCTGGTGTCATCAGAAATTAAACATTTGGGTTAGAAAAGTACGCAGAAAAATAATGTTAATAGGAAATCAAGACACTGTTTTTTTTCTAATCATTGCATTTAAAACAATTTCTTCTGAAACAGGACATTCTCCATTTTTCTTATGTTATGTAGGAGATATAAATGATAAAGCATGATGCTCTTCTCGACTACAAAGTACTTCCCTAGGGACAAAGAGTAACTGTAATATTAGCTGTAAACAACAAAAATAATCACACACACATTGGCTTTGTAATGCTCATTCCAGCCAACACTAAAATGCCATTTTTACAAGTGTTCTTCTTTACGTTTTATGTTCCACAAACATTGGGCCAGTAAAACTTAAATCAATAGATATTCCTGGAAGACAGTAAGACAGCAGTGGCACGTGATAGAAAGATGCTTGTTCGTATATCAGTCTGCTCTTTCAGGCCTTTCTTGCGTGTATTTTCTGCCTGAATTCCTCTTAGTAATTTTTCAAATTTAGTGTCAAAAAATATTCCTCAGGACCATTCACTGCCTAAAGCAGAAAAACACTGAATCAATTTAAGAAATTTTAAGCTGATTCAATTAAACTAATGCTATGCATCTATGCTTTTTGTTTTTTAATAATGAAGCTCTTTAGCAGCTGTGTGATCAAGACCCAAATTAGGTGACAGCCTTTGCCATATAACATTACTAATTAAATTCCTTACCTCTCCCCTTCCCTCACCTGACACTGCTCCATGCATCTCCCAGTTCTACCGTGTACTGCTTCTCAAAGTGATCCAGAACCACCTGACAAATCTGCTTCTGGAGTTTTCCTTTTGCTTTCTTTTCCAGCTTCAGAGAAAGAAAGAAAAAATAAAAGTAGTAAAGCCAAATTAAACCCGCCCTAGTTCTCACTAGAATTAATAAAAGACATTTTACTAATTTCATCAACTTGGTATCAGTGATATCAGGATGCCCAAATATTAAGACTGCATCTGTATTGGATCAAAATGTAATAAAATATTCAAAGAGCAACGAAGTTAAGCTAGAGCACACTCTCTCTCCCTGCTAGGTTTGTTAATAAATACCCCTCCTTATCCACTGTGCTGATAATCCAGGGTCCCTGAGGCTCTGATGGAGTTTAACCTACGAAAGGAAGGGAAAAAGCTTTTGGTTTCTAAGCAAACCCCAAAGGTTGACAGTGAATTTCCCTCCCTAAGGGCACCCAGCAGCCGTCCCGCCCCACGGCGCTGCTTCCCAACGCGGCACAGCCACGGCGGCCGGGCGGCAGAATCGCAGGCACCGGCGGCGGCTGTGGGGCCGGGAATTCTCTCTGCGGCGGAGCAGCTCCGCGCAGGAGGCACAGAACGGGACACTCGGCGGTGGGGAGGAGGGACGTGGGGAGAGCGAACGGGGCCGGCGGGCTCCTTCAGCTCGCACGGACTGCGCAGGAAGCGGCCGGGGCCCTCCCGCCGCGCTTCCGGCCGCCGCCTCGCCCCCCGCCCCGGCTCCCCTGTGCCGGAGTGTCCCGGGCTGCCCGGCCCCGGCCCCGGCTCCCCTGTGCCGGAGTGTCCCAGGCTGCCCGGCCCCGGCCCCGGCTCCCCTGTGCCGGAGTGTCCCAGGCTGCCCGGCCCCAGCCCCGGCTCACCTGTGCCCGTCCCGGCCCCAGCGCGGCCCCGGCCCAGCGGGCGAGCGGCAGCGCCGGCCCCCGCATGGCCCGAACTCCCCGGGGCGGGGCGGCAGCGTCGCGGCCCCGCCCGCTCTCGTTCCCGGCTCTGCCGGGGTGCACGGCTGGGAATGGGAGTTTGTCACAGCGCCACGGAACGTTAAGGGGGTGGAGCGGACTTTAAAGATGAGCTTGTCCCAAGCCCCTCGGCCAGAGGTGGCGACACAAGGCCCCAGAGGATGCTCAAGGCCCCATCCAGCCTGGCTGTGAACACTGCCGCGGTTGGGGCATCGCACAACTTTCCTGAGGACCCTGTGCCCGTGTCTCACTAGCCTCACAGTAAAAAAAAATCTTCCTAATTTTTAACCTTGCTCGGTGTTTTTCATTTGTTTGGTTGGGGTTTTCTTTAACCGTGGGAAGCCGATTTGCCATCCTGACTCCTCTGCCTCGCCAGTAGACAAACTAGGATTAGGCAGCACCTGGGCTCTCACTTTATCTGTCTCTAATTTATCTCACTCAATTTACAAAATCCCTCATCCCAGTGCCTGGGACAGAGACTGATGGCACACACACACACCACCACCCCCCACCATCAGGTCTCTGCTTGTGCCTTGTCACCAACCCTTTATTCCTATCTGGCCCAGGCTTCGGAGCTGCCACTCAGCTCATCTGAACCACACTGGAGATCAGCCCCGGAGTAACCTGCTGCTACTGCCATGGAAAAATTGCTGGAGGCTTAAGAATTACTCACCGAAACCTCTCTCACAGACTTTCAGACAATCCATTCTCTGGGAATGGGAAGCAGGAGGACCACTGCAGCCCAGTTCCACTGTCACTGGTTGAGCAGCAGTAAAATCTGAAGGTGCTGATGGGCCCAGACCATCTTTCTCATCTGATCCCTTCATCTGGACAGAGCTTGAGACCTGCAAACTGCTCCTCCAAGGAAGGGCAGCCTGCTCTGTTGGTTGTGTCCTAGCAAAGCAAAACATATCCCCACATACCTTCCCTTTGGAGCCCATGAGCATTTGCCAACTCTCTCACGAAAAGCAAGCCTGTGGAAGCAGCAAACTTGTTTAAGAGTAGTTTTAATTAAAGCTTCTGCAAGCTGAACCTGGCCTCTGAAATCCACACTGGAAAGGGGTGCAAAGGTAAAGGCAGGAGTGCTATCGTATAGATAAATATTTGAGTTTCAGGCACCAGCTAATGAAGACTAAGAGCATTTCTGCTCACCTGATGCTGATTAGTGTCACACTTAAAAGCTTATTTGTTTCATTCACAGTTGTGATAAAGGACCTGGAGACCTCCTACATCTGAAACGTGAAGGAAACCTGAAAGTCTTTCTGATAAATGAGTTTTACCAACAGATACAGAACAAAACTGGTATAAAAAGTAGTTTTCTGTGGTTATAATTCTGCCAAAACCAGTACAATATATACGAGAACTGAATTTTACTGTACCCATAAAACAAAAACTGCTCCTGAATGAGCCACCTTCCCCTAAATCTGTGGTTATATTCCACTATGTGGTAGATGGTGCCATCACTGTTACTGTGTCTGAAACCAGATTTGCAGCAGAAGCAGGGAAAGGACTCCAGTTAATCAGCTCATCAGCAAAACCACCATCACAGCCAAACTGCAAAAATGCAACTGCAACTTGTATCTCTCTCATGTGCTGCTGCAGATAAACTTGTCTCTAATTACAATAGGCTCCATCATTTATTCCATTTATAAATGCATCTACTGAAATACTGGTGGATATGTTCTATTCAAAATACTAAGTATTTCAAACTGAATGACTCCCAGGAGCCAGGAAGCCAACATGATGGCAAAGTTATTGGGTAGCATCCTCCAGTTACAGCACTTAAACTTTCCACTAAAATACTAGAATATATTACTGAAAAAAATACTGCTTGAGTTTTATTTAAAGGGGGAAAGAAGATCTGTGTTGCTTACTTTGTTACTGTCCATCAATCCTTTCCAATTTCACACTAGAGACCTAATGGATACCAAATATGTCTATTTTTAATAATTTTGATTTAAAAACCTTTAAATCTATGAGAAAGGTATTTCTGTGGATTCTAGGATGTAACTAAAAGGGAAGACAACTTGAACAACTTATTTTGAAGCACTGATTCTCTTTGACATTAATTCAGTTCATGAACATTACTATTCCTTCTTAGAAGATAGTTTTAACTTACCTTTAAAATATTTTGCTTAAAATATATTTAAAATGTTACAGAGATAATACAAAATGTTCTGCTTAAATAGTGAATTTCTGTGTTCTTACCACTCCTATATTTAAGTAGAAATACTCTTGCCTGAATGCACAGAGACATTTTGAAAGTGGTTATTGATAACAAAAGTCTGCAAAACATAATTTGTGCTCTCTATTCACAGCTGCACAAGTTATTATCTCTCAAATACTGAGTACACTAAGCACTTTATATGCATACATCTATATCTGACTTATCAGCATATTCTAAATCTGATCATCTTGCTCCTGCAAAAATATGCACAGATTCCAGGTCTCTATATCGTACATTTTAGCAAAGTGAGACTTGCAGCCCTTAAATATTTATGTCTCTATTTACTTCCAAAAAATTGTAAATGTATGGTAATACAGGAAATACGTTGATGCTTTACATTAGTTTTATTCTATACATAAATGTCATCTTGAGCAAATAAAAAGTCATGGCAGTATAAATTACTGAAAAAATCCCACCATAGTAAATAATTACAAAGCATATTAATAAAACAAAAACTTATAAAATGTTTTTGAGTACTTCGGTCACATACTGATAACATTTATTTTAAAAGCAAAAATCAAAAATGGTACATGTGTCCACACATACAACACAGTTCATATATAAGCATCAACATTTTAGTTTCTCAAATTCTGTTACCACAGCAGTATTTAGCTTTGCTTTTAATAAAGATTTCCATTAATTTACTTAAGGGAAGAGAGAAAACAAAAGAGTAATACATTCCTAGAAATTGAAGCCATAAAAAAATAAGTCTGCAAAAGTAGAGCCTTTAAGCCAAAAATTGGAGTGGTAACAGAGCTAATGAGAGTAAGGCTGAGATCACATACATAAATTTTTGTGCAACCTCCCCTCCACTGAGTACTGTGTTGTCTGAAAGGAGAATGACCAAATCCTGAGGATAATTCAACTGAATCATGTTACAGTATTAGAACACAACAGAAGTACTCTCATGCTGGTAGTCACACAAATTGTTTCATACTTTCTCTAAACTAGCAAACTTAGAGAAATAAAACTCTCCACCTATTCCAACCTCAGTATCCATAACACAGATCCCACCTCACTCTTTAAAAACCTTAATTATTTTATTTTTATATGCCAGATGTTTGTGCAACTCTGTGCTGTGAGTGGCATATGGCAAAGACTTCCAATACCAAAGTGCTGAACACACAATACACCACATTGTTTCAACATCTAAACTCCTTTGGTAAAAACAACATTATTGTATAAAATTATCAACTACTGCTTCTCCAAAAAGCCCCTGAGAATGGGGGCTTCATCCTGTCTGTCACTAAGTGGCAGAACTATGAACCTTTACAAATACACCACTGGTTGTGTGCAAGGTAACAGTAAAACTTTTAAATAGGAAGATAACAAACTGCAACTCTTGTTTAGGTATCACTTGTAAGTGATTTTCAACTCATTATATGGAAGTGTTATATAAATCCTTAAAAACCCAGCATTTCTTTAGTTTGCAAGCTGGTAGTTTAGTATTATTGAGATTAAAAACTGTGGGAGGTCATCTGCATACTGGCTGATTCAGTTTCCATCAAAATCAAGGATTTAATTAGTGCAAATTTTACACTATGTGCAATTTTTGCATTTGTTGCAGTAGACAATACAGTATTCAACTCTATTTTTTTCCACAGAATTTATTAACTACATCAAACTCAGTTAACAAAACAAACAACAGATAAAAAAAACTTACAGACAGTTCAAATAGCTGTATTTATTTTGAATTTGTATTTAAAATAAATGTATTTATTTTAAATTTTTCTATCTTACTCCCTGCTTCAGACTGCCAGAAATATGAAATATGTAATGTAATACCTAAGAAAAGGTATTGGTACTGTAAGAGAAATGTAAAACACACATTATTTTTATGCATTTGACTAATGCTCCCTAGATATCATTTTATTGGTAGCAGGTACACAGCTCCACTCAAACTTTCAACTCATTTTATAAAAAGGTAGAAAAATATATTCAATATTTGTTTAACCTTTCTATATTCACCCTATCATACAAGAATCTTACAAAATGCTTTACAATCATTTATTCCCTGAAAAAATACCAACACCTGCACAGCACCTGGAGAAAGGTCTTGGTGGGAATGTACAATCCAGGATTATGGGATCTTGAAAGTGTTTTTCTTCAGGTTCACAGCCATGTCTTTTCACAAGTAAACCAAATAAATCCTGAAGAAGAGCTGGTGATGTGAAAAGTAAATGATAATGTCTGACCACCTAAAGACAACAGGATGAACTCCATGTTTAGTTGCCACATGGTGAGAAAATGTCATTCAAAAAATTTTCTTTCAAGGGTAAAAAAGTGATAGGATTTAAAAATGATGGGTTTTAAAATTCTCTTTGTGCTCCAGTTAAGCAATGACATCATGGGTATCACTGTTGGGTCTTTGGCGTAGAGTCAGCGGGGGCAGAGGCTTTCCATAGAAATCTGTTGGAGAAATTCCAGAGCAGAAAAACACATCAATCTGTCACCTACCACCTTCCTGGCTTAAATAATGTTTACTAAATTCTTGCTTCCTTAATGAAAGCCAGGTATTCTATGAGTTTAGAGGTAATTCCTCCAAGCAAACTTTCAAACCTAGTGCTAATTAATGTCTAGAGATGTATTGGCCAAATGAGGGTTTAATTACATTTTGTTATACATGCATCAGCATTTGCAAGATGAAGCCCAAAGGGGATCTGTAAACATCCCTAAAAACAGGAGAAATCTAAAGTATACAAATAACAACTGAAGAAATGAAGGATTGAAATTTGTATGTTGCTGTAGCCAAGGCTGCACTGCAATATAGTTTTAGATGACAGTAATACTGTGCAGAATCCAAAATTTTGGAACCATTTATGAATAGCATTTATCTTGCAAGCAATATTGATTTTTCAAAAGAACTATTTCAGATATGTTAGCTAAAACTGCAACATTTCCTTTCATCAATAAAGAAATTTGAAGTGGTAAAATAGTACAAGACAAAGTTAATAAGTACATCAGCAGAGAAAAACAAGTGTTCTCAAACATTTGTAATTGATGTAAAATAAAAAACCCATGCAGACTGGGACATGCAAAGCACTTCACAAGCAAAATAATATGGAGAATGGCAAGAGGAAACAGGTGGAAATCAAGAAAAAAAAATAAAAGCAGCTTTTTGAAGCATTCAAATCTCAATTTTGTTTATACTGACCACCTCTTCCCCACCAAAGCCTTGATGGCCTGCCAACACAAAGTTCAGCTTTAATAAATCATCATTTCCCAAGAAGAATACATTCCACTTGTTCTACAGATGCAGTGACTTCTGTTAGAAGTGCATGGGCTCACAAACAAACTGCATTACACTACTCTAACAGTATGGGGACCTGGCTGTAGGGTCAAGGTTTTAGTTTTCCTTACATTTAATCAGCAAAATTAATTTCGATAAATAAAAAATATTCTGATATTTTGATTTCAATAGCATTAATTGCAGCAGCAAGGAAAGTGCAAGAAATGATTGTAAGGTCAACGAAAATCTGATAGTTTTAGTCACTAGTTTTTTGAGGTGTGGCAGAGCACTTTAGGACTGGCAGAGAATTTTACCTCCTATCCTGAAAGAGGTTTGTCATTCTTGCAGATGGATCCTCCACTGACAATAAACAGACACTCATCACCTTGTTTTGTGCCAAAATTATTACTATGATTGGAAAAATTGCAGTGAATGTAAATGTATAATTACAAAGTCTGAATGTCTGAAAAACCTTTTAAATCCACCTTTGAATTTTGGGCAAAGCTAGGGGAAAGATAAAAGAAATCAACACTGATTTATTTCTCTGCTGAAGGGACAACCAAAAAGAAGTGGATTTTCAGACAGATGCCATTCAGGGATTATTGTAAAAAAGGAATCAAAGGTAGGCTCCACTGGTTTTAGGGAAACTCTGATGAATTTCCCATCAGGAACAGATTCTCAGTGTGCAAAAATATGTAAGAATTCATTGAAAAACACTGTTTTGTGAGAGAAAATGGGCAAGGACAGATGGGAAGTTCCATCAGTGCAAGATGGACTTGGCAGTGCTGGATTAACAGTGGAACTCAGTGATCTTAAGTGTCCTTTCCAATCTCAATTATTCTCTGATTCTGTGGATCACAAACTGCCAGAGTTAAAAACCCCACAGCTGCTTTAAGCAAAAGCAATTTGTATGTTGCTGTAGCCAAGGCTGCACTGCAATATAGATTTAAATGACAGTAATACTGTGCTGAATCCAAAATTTTGGGACCATGTATGCATGGCATTTACCTTGCAAGCTATAACTTTCTAAAGTTATAACTACAGCTCTTGGAAATCAGGACTTAGCTAAAGTTTTGACAGTGCTGGGCTATGTATGTGAAGAGCTTTTTTTCATTTATAAATACTGCTTTCCTAATAGATCTTTTCTTACTAGGATTTGCAAGTATGAATCTTGTGAGTGGTTCAAAACTCCTAAAAAAAAAGGATAAACGTCACAAAGAGCAGGGAATGCCTTGAATTCAGCTGCAACTTCAAGTTTACTCTTACACCTCTAGTCAAGAGATCATTTCCCTACCAACACATCTGCCATTGTTAACTTCCAAAATTATTTAATAATTGCACTTATTTTACAAATTAACCCCTAGCTTAAGCAGAGATTTTTCCTTTGTCCCACCCATGCTCTTCCTATAGAATGCAACTCTTCCCTGAGGCACAGATAAAAACTGAGTTTCTTTTTTGCCCCTCCCTACCTCTTCATCTGGCTTTCCTTTCTTGCCGCCTTCTCTCTATTTGCCTTTAAAAAAAAGAGCAAGAGGGGTTTATGATTAAAATTACAAATCACATTTTAAGCACATGAATTTAATTCCCGTGAGAAATAAATATTTTGGGTTTAGAAATTTTATTTCCCCTTCAGGCATCTTTTGATTCTTTGGCAGAAAAGCTCCTTGTTCTTGTGTTTCAGAAGTGTCTCCAAATCAGTTTTCAAAATTTGAAAAAAAAAAAAAATAAGAAAAATGAAGAAGCTATCATCTCAAACTCAGGAAAAAATGAAATATCAGCACATGAAAAACAGTCTTCCATCATCTTCCAAAAATAGAAAATAGTCATTACTGAACCAAGAGATCAAGACTACTATACCTTGATATTAAATTAAAAATTTTCATTTTAAATGCAGTATATTTGGACTCTTAAAGTACCTGGACCCATTACTCTTTGTTATATAACAATTTTTAGGTGCAAGTATAATAAATGAATGATTTTTAGGTGCAAATGACTTCAGATCATTCACAACTTCTGATATGCCACGCCACTTTAAACTTTGTAAAGGAATCTAAAAGAACTCAGTCTTCTTCCTAATTAAAAAATCAGACTTGAAAAATCAAAAAGATGCTTTCTACTAAGCAAAAGGGAAAGCTTTTGGTCAATGAAAATTGGAATTTAGAAATGAAAAAGAAACAAAGAATGAAGTGAATGCAGAAGTGAATGGACAATGAAGAATGGATTAAAAAGGTACAAAATCCCAAATACTTTCAATTACCAGGATGATGTGTTTCACCAAGAGGCTCAAGTTTTCGAAGTCTATTAAGTTTGGGAGTTCCCCATCCAACTAAAGGAAAACAAAAAATGTCAGGGCATTCCATGACTGCACTGGATTATTCTGAGCTGTGCAGAAGCCACATCTCCCTGGGAGAAATCAAAGCAATCAGAAATTCCCAAGCTACATTGCACCCATGGTGAAGAATGCTGAAATACTTGAAAAATAAATTTATTTACCTTAAAAAGTATTGATATTTTTCATCACTTCAGTGAGCAATCAAGGTTCTGGCTCTTTTTTGGGGAGAATAATGTCTTCCCCCATGGAACAGGCCAAATCAATACTGCTGAAGTCCATATCATGAAGTGGGAAACTGCATCAAAGATCTTCTACAGAGGAAGGTCTAGCAGCTCCTCTCTGTTTCTCCAGCCCAGCTTCATCATTCACAAGTGGGACTTTACAAGGATTACCAACCACAAATTGAGGCAATAATTATTGTTTTTATACTTACCTGGTGGAAGAGCTGGTGGTGGTGTAGGGTTCTTGGGAAGAGAGTCCTCTGCATTAACAGGTTCTACTCTGTGGCCCCTTTTTAATTTTGGTTTTTTACTTTTTTTCTTACTGTTATCTATATTCAACAGAAATAAAACATCACAGATCACACAGTTATATTCAGGTAATATCCTAGATCAGATTCTAATACAATTGCTGGGGAGATACATCAGAATTTTCAGTCCAAACTTAGACACAAAATTATGGGAAATGTAAATCACACAACATTTTGCTACAGAAAATAAACCGTGGGCACAAAATACATGCAAACTCTATGTTTCCATGAAGAAATTCTGTTTATATAACCTATTCCTGCATTTTTGTGTTTTCAATTTATGCCATTGATGTGTGGTATAATGACAAATAATACGGACAGAAGGAAGAAAAATGTCAAAAATCCCATGAAATGACATTAAAAGGCAGCAGTTTTACCTGAGTCAAGGCAATCTGAGGCTTGCTGGTCACCCTCTTCTGCATGCTGCAGAAGCTGGGCAGTTGTAGAGTTGCACCTTTCCAGCCTGCTGTCATTGGTGTTTTGGCTACTGCTACTTGATAAGTGGTCCTGCTCCGGCTGGGATTTCAAGACAATTGTAGCCTTTTCAGTCTCCAACTTTTGCCTCTTCTTTTCCTTTTCCAGCTGTTTTTCATTCTAACAAAATAGACAAGTTTTTTTTTAAATTACTTCTAATACTGTAAGCTGGCTAATAAAACAGGAAGGTTCTTAAAAAATGAAAATAGTCCTAAAATATTTTTATGTAGTATATATAGAGTAGCATTATTTTCAAATAGATAAAAAAATTAAGATTTCTAATATCCTATCCAGAGGAAGGGAGGGGGAATTAACAACAAAAAGATCTTCAGATTTATTGCCAGTTTTCTTGCTTTATTTTTGGTCCTATTAAAATAAACAAACCAGCCTTCTATTTTCTTTCTCCTCAACTACCTTATTTGTAGCCTCTAGAAAATACCACCCCAGTTTGGATAAATACCTGTTGTGTCACAAAACCTCAGTGACAGGCTGCTTAACAATTCTGTATCGCCAAATCACCATCTCTGCAATATTCACAACTGCACCTTTATTTTATTGCTATTGATGTTATTACTAAAATGGATTACTGTGCCTTGACATGTTCTGGGGATATGGGTGCTTTTGTCTTGGGGAAAAGCAAATGTTTGAATTACTTGCTGGAAAAGTTTACGTGTTTCTTTAGATTGTGTTATCTCCAGGCAACCGAATAAAAATATGAACTCAGAAAGACAGGTTAAGGAAACTTTAATATAGGAATGTGATTTTCATATTTCAAAATTAATAAAAATTCTCAAGAGTCTGTTTTCAACTGGAAAGAGGTTATGCTCACAAATCTGAAGAGCTGAAGAAGTCAGGGAGATTTGGTATGACTCACCACATCACTAAAACACTTTAGAAGAAACTAATAGACCTTGAATATTTTCCACTTCTGAATCCCCAAGAGTTTAATTAGGAAATGTTTTCAGTCATGTGTTTACATTTATTTCACTGTGTCTACAAAACTTTTGTTCCCCAATCAATAACAGGGGTTTTCTTATCACAAAAACATTGATTCAATGCACACAAAACAAGGCTGCCAAGATTAAAATAAAAATTTAGAGAGTGCTGTGCAGACAGACTTAGAACAACTCTTAAAGGATTGTTTTTCTCATTACTTCTCAGCCATTTGTCATTGCTGGTTCTAAACAGATCCAAATTTCCACATACTCTCCTACCTCAGAGATTACAGCAGATATAGGCTGGAAGGGGTTTCCACATTTCCCAGGCTCAGGGTCTTCCTCCTCAGGTACATTTCCTTCTTTTTCCCTTTGGCATTGTTGGTTTTATGTTGTTTCAGTGGTTTTAGTGTTTGGTTTTGTGGGGTTTTTTTGGGAAAGGGGGGAGGGAAAAGAGGCAGAATGAATGAAGAATTATGAAGAAGGCATAAATTTTATAGAGAACAATGTCAGTCCTCCCCACTATACCTCTCAGTGTGGCATAAACACAACACAATCCAGCATGGTCAGGAGGTTTTGTGTGCACAGAGACATGAGGCAGATTAGGAAGAAAACTTTTTACAAATTTGTGAACTATATCTGAAGACCATGTCAAGTTCCAGCTGTTTAAAATGTACTTCAGTAATTTACTTGCTTATTTAAACCAAAACAGAGTATAGTCCAAGACACTTCCCAGCTGCTTCTCACAGGAACTAAGACTCAAAATTCTCTGCCTGTATAAGGCAGAGCAGAGGACAGCGGTGCTCAACCAATATTTTAAGAATGCCCCAGTAAAATGATTCCCATCAGTTCTTCACAGGAACCACAGCAGGCTCCTCAAGACCAGAAGGGGCTTTGAAGGTGGGTAATAAATCACTTATCCTGCTTCCCCTCACTGCATCATCTTTAGTTCCTTCATGCCTCAGCTGTTGCATATCCTGAAGTTTATTAAGCATAGTGTTGAATAAATTTTCATATCTAGTCTTTGATATTCACATATGGGTTACATAGTCTAACTCAATATTTTAGAAGGCAACTTCAGATTAAATCACTGGAATTATTTTTCAGGTCAACCTTCTGTGAAGTTATATTAATAAGGCCAACTTTATTCCTCAACTACCTTGCAATTCTCATTCACAGTACATTTCCAGCATGCAGCAAATCAAATGGAGGGGATGAAAAGGCAAAAACATCAAGAAAGACTTTGAGCTTGTAAGCTTTAAATCCTGGACACATTGGTTCCCATAAGATCTATGCACAGGAATGGACCAAATATCTTAGAGAAGGGAGATAGGGACGGAGTAGGAATCACAGACAAAATACCTCTCTTCTCGTATCCTCCTGACTCGCTCAGCTCGTTCCAGTTTCTTCTGTTCCTCAAGTGCTCTTTGCTCCGTAGTGTCCCTCTGGATGCGCTCATTTAAGGCATCAAAATCTTTTGCTATGATATGGAGAAGCCAAAATAACCCCTTTTTTATTGATTTATCAATTTTTTTCCCACAGCCCATGATCGCTGAGCAAGGTTCCTGTAAATACATGGAGAAAAGACAGAAAAAATATTTGCAGTTCAGACCACATTCCTTGACTGGAAACAAGAAATCAGCTGAACAATTACTGTTTACTGTGAAGCTTGTAAAACATTGAGAAATGTGGGTTATAAGTAGTCCATGTCATATTTATCAATCAAAATGGAAAAAATCTGAGACAAAAGAGAATCAGCTTTGTTTCGGTTCACAAAAAAAATTCACCATGTTCATAAGTACCTAGGGGATAAATAAAATCAGTTAATTTGTCAGAAAAGTTATCAAACCAATTCAATTTTTTACATCAGAACAGGCATTTACTCAACTGGAGTAAAACATTTTGTCATTATACTCTCAGCAGCACAGGAGAGAAACATGATCTAAGCAAATCTATTGGAAGAGAAGTGCAAAGCTCATTGAGAAAATAGTTATGACAACAGTTATGAAACAGTTAGGAAAACACATCTGGTAAGGAAACATTGAAGGACCAAGAGTGGTTCTCTTGAGATTAAAACACTTCAGGGATACAGGATAATAGCCTCCAAAAACATAGGTGAAACTGCAGGTAGGAAAATAATAATTTCCTCATTTTCTCATGACAGGAACACAAGAACAGTGGGCTTTAATTGGGACAAAAGAGACAGGGCTTGATTCAAGCTTGGAATATGGAAAAGATGTTCTCTGAAGATCTCTTGAAAGCTGTTTTCCAGAATGTTTTGGAGCACTGTGTCTTTTCAAACATTCCCTTACTAACAATTGAATAGATCCAGCTATGTATTTGACATGTAGAGATAATATTTCACACTGATTGTGTTCAGGATTTGTGTTTATGAATAAAGATTAAAAAAGACCAACTGTCCAACACTAACATCTGAAAAACTCTCATTGCTCTCTCTTCATTTGACAAGCATTTAAATGGCACCACAGTCAGATATGGAGTGTAAAATTTACAACAGAAAAAAAATTCTGCCCAGTTACGTTTAAATTAAGGTTGAACTATGAGTGCTTTTCACTAGGGAACACTGCAATACCCTCCAGCAGAACCTACCAAGGAAGGAGATGTATAGATGTATATAACTTGTTTCTCTCAGAAAACCAAGAAAAAACACAGGCCACCACTGGGACAATGTTCTTCTCAGTTTGCACCAAGATTACTCTTGCTGCAGTTTGGTTATAAAACATAAAAACTCAGAAATATGGAATATGCAGATAAATCAGAAAAAGATGAAGGTCATTCTCACTGACACTGTCCAACAGCAAGATAAATTACCCCTTTATTTACTTTAATACTTTGTGAGGAAATTTAAAAATCCAGTGGAAAACGAACTAAAAGAATAAGAAGAAACAAGAAGTTTTTTGGTCCTTGCCTAACTTTCTATCTTGTTTCACAATGCCTCGGTTTAAATAGTCCCCAGGAGTCATCCTACTGAAGCAATTTGGGACCATGTTTATCTTTAAAGAGCCTGGTAAAGAAGGTGCCCATTTGAGTGTGAAACAGTCTGAAGAGTGTGTGATCTGGCTTCTTTCCTAATTACACACAAGATATAAATAGCGAACAAGAACAGCATTTTACTGGCACATGTCAGAAATGAAGCAATTCAGAGCATTGGAATACACTAATACCTTTCAGGTCTTTTTTTACTGATAACATTTTTCAAGAAAATATTTTTGGCACAGAAGTTCCTTGGAAAAAAACAAGGATGAACTTGCAATTTTGATTTTTATGATTACTGCAAGTGCTTAGTGCAAAGTGCACTAACTGAAGAAAAGCACTCAGAGGATCATGACATAATAAACAGAGCTATGCCCTGCTATAACTCAGCTTCCTAGAGAAAATAATAGCAGGATGTAGTATTGCAAATCTCCCTGATGAATTAAAATTATTATTTAAATTTCAAAACCCAAATACTGAAATGGTTTTGCAAAACTGCCTCCTTCTTTTCATTAATAACAGCATAACTCTCATTATCTTTCAAATTGTTTCTTATTGCCATCAGAAAAAGATTGTGGAAGTAAAGCTCTACCTAAGACACTGGTAGATTAAAACAAAGGCTTAAAGAAAAACTTCAGGGACTACTGACTTGGATAAGTTATCTGAAATATTGACCAATATTACGTAGCTTTCATAAAGATATCTGGGTTTGGCTCCCCCCACAATGATTTCCCGCTGCATTTTTTCTTAACAGGACAGTGAATACTCCATCGAAATTTCAGTTTTATACAATGTAGCACAATTTCCTACCTTAACGGAAGCTTTACACAGACGTGAGAAAATAACAGCATCTTGAAATGTACTTACAATTTGACAGAGACACTTGTGTTCATTAACCAGCTTTTCCAGAGATAAGGACTCGATTACATCTGCTTCTGACAGAGCTCCTTCTCTGTCCTGCTTATTTGCCAGCCTAGAGGGAAGATCAAAAGAAACACTCAGCATCCTGACACAAGAGAGACTCTCACATCTGCAAAAGATGAGTTTCTGACAAAAGTAGGGAGAAGGACAGGAGTGAGAAAGAAAATATAAAATGCCTTGTTTCAGCTTTAATTGTTTTTTCTACTTAGTAAGCACGTTAGTCTAGGCACCATTTTCATCAGATAATCATTAAGGTGCTTAGGAATAATTTAATAATTATTTCTAGAGAAAGAAATCCTATTTACAAAAGTTAAGAAAATGGACATAGAATACCATCCTGTTTTACATCTAAAGTGACACATCACAATCTGCTGGAGTCTCTGGATGAACATTTACAGTTTTACAACTTTCCAAACCATGAGCTTTTCCCTGTGTAAAAGTGCTTCAGGATCATCTCAGCTCTGCCTACTGCCCAGTACTTCTCTCTGATGCCAAAAGCAAGGTTTTGAGCTTACTCTTCCTCAGTAAAACTTGAAGTGCTGAGAGAGGAACTTGCATGAATGGCTCTAAAAAATACACGTTATTAAATAGAGGAAAGCAAAAAAAAAACCCATAAAGCTTACAGAAGAAGTACTCTGTAAGATGAAGATCATTGTCATTTATTTATGGAAGGAAACAGGACTCTAGAAGACAGACATTCATTTAGAAGTGCAAAAAATACAATCCAACTTCATTTTGCATTTTCTACACTAGCAATAATCCAAGCTAAGTGCTGCATAGCATTAGAAAACATGAAATTTGTACTTGCTTCTCTCTAATAAAGGAATTTCACTCTCAAATAATGTTGCTCTGAAATTTAGCAACATTTCAATGACGTGTGAACTCTGATTAAATTTTCTGGTTAAGAAGACAAATATGTGGCCTCCAGGAGCTCAGTGGCAGAATGTTTTGGAACCAGATACCATAGTCTTCCTCCTGAAATCTCAAGTCATTATCATTAACTCAAATGGCTTTTATGGAATGTTAGGCCAAAGCTTGTACTTTGCATTTATGTTAACTCCTTGGTGGGAAAGAATAATGGTAAGAATTCACTCCATAGTTAGCAGAACTTGTCAGCACTTTAATTTGATCTAAGACCTTATTCTTCCTATTCTCTAGAATTCCAGTATGAGAGCTTCAATTCTTAAGTATTTTACTCCTAAGAGGTTTTTTTAGCTTCAAAAACATTAGAAAAAAAGCTGTGTTGCATCTACAGCTAAAAATCCCATATTCCTTGTCACCATTACCCTCATGAGCTACATTTCACTATCTAATCTTTCATCTTTCTTTTCAAGAAGAATTTGTTTATGAAGGAGACCATAGAAAAGCAGCTTCTCAAATATCCAGTCTCTCTAAACCTTCATCATTCTTAACTACTTGTGGTCCAAACTACTCACTTACTTATCAACACCCTGGGGATAAAAATCCCTATGCCCTACTGATAATCACTTTACCGAATTGGCCTGCAGACTTAGAAAGAGCATAAAGCTCTTCTCTCTGCTCTTCCTTGATAATCAGTTCCCACTTCTTAAAGAGGGAACTTTTACAGTGCTTTGAATGATTTAGTGCAGGAACTCCCAAACTGCTGCTCAATACATTTACAGAACCTATCTTATTTTAAATATGGTTATGATACTCTGACACTGTTTCTTCTCACCAACCAGCTAGAACAAGACTTGTCCTCTCAGTATTTAGCTATGAAACCAAGGCTAAACCAGGAAAAACTAAGATGAAATTGAAAAAGCAATTAAAAGGCTGGAAACAATTACCTCCACTTTTTTTCTCCTCCACATAACCTATTTTGTTACAGTCTGAAAATCCTACTGTGCTGCCCCCTCAGTCTCAAAAGGCATTCCTCAGCAGTGCTGTCAATTCATCTAGACCTAATTGAAGGAAATGTTTCTGAGCAGTGTTTGTTGCCACAGCCTATTCCTCTCTCACCTGAAGATTAAATAACTGCACTATTTCTGATGTTCTCGCTCTGCACAGCCTACACAGCACAGCTGAAGCAGAATGAAATGCTGGTAAACTGCATAGCTCAGTGGCAGGTTGACACTAACATCCCACAGATCACAGTAGCAGCTGATTTTTAACCTCAAACACCTTCAAAGGTGTCATATTTGTCTTGCTGGTCAATTACTTTCCATCTTCTCTGCAGCAATACTGACTGCATTCCAAAAATACGGCTGAGGTGCTGTATCTGGAGAAGCAGCACATCCGAACAGCTGTCTCTGCCTAAAGCTCCCCAGGAACTGAAATGATTTTGCTCATGTCCATCTCCTGCTCTACCCCCTGCCCAATTCAGACTTTAGGTCAAACTTCTAAATGGAGCTCAAATATTTTTAAAACACTGTAGTAAAAGCAGGGGCTGTTTTTTTCCCCCCACGAACTGCTCCATCTACCCTAAATTCCTTTTCCCTCATGCTTTGGTGCAGAAGCCAGCAAAGCCTGCACTTAACACCTGTGCTTCCAAGGCAGGCTCTGCTCCACTTGCAGCTTTTAAGGGGAGCTGCTCCAAGGCACTTCCTGCTCCCAGGCACTCCAGAGGGATCCGCCTCCCAGCAGGGCTGGCTTTCAAACAGGCACAACCAGATTCCCCAAGCAGAAAGTAATCAATTTGCTTGTCTCCTGCAGTTACAGAAGGCAGTTTCTCTCTCCCTCTGCCACTCCTGAGGATGATCACACTTGGACAACTACATAAGAATTAGAAGCAGGAGGAATGAAGGAAACACTTCATGGAACATCACTCAAGACACGTTACTTAGGGAAATATTCTGGAAAAATGGTTTGGGGATTATACTGAAGCTTAACCTCAGGAGTTCCTCTGTAACAGGTAAAACAAACGCCACCAGCGCAGGATTCAGAGGTAAATACCCTTCTCTTACTTAATGTTTCTAAATTTGCAAATATCAGAAAAAGGCTTTGTAGTGGGGTTTAGGATGGAAACGTGCCTAAGTGTCAAGACATAACAATAATGTCTGTATACCTTGCAAAGAATTAGGTATTTCTGTGGGTGAATATGGACTCACAGCTCTGCTGCTCATGCACAGGAACCACCAGGGTATGAGGAAAGTTTTATAAAAAAACCCCACTTCTTTAAGGAATACTTCAGTTATGTTAAATTATAGACCTTGATTTTAATTTTCCAAGTCAGTTGAACTTCATATATAGCAATTTTTCATGTTTAAAAACCTGTAGGAGGCATATATCAAAACACACTTGAAAGCACAGCGGAGTGGCTGTTAGTTTATCATATTAAGTTTGCTGAGTAAGAAGCTTTCATCTATAAAATCATGCTTGGCTTACTTCAATTTCACATAAAGTATATTTGAATTGTCTTAGTGTAACAAACTTACCTCATGCAAGAAATAAAGTGAAAGTAGGCACCTACTGCTTTTATATCAAGTAGGATTTTTCTAAGCAACTGGAGAGCTTTTGAACTTTAAAAGTCATGGGAAACAATGTGGAAAGGGAGTGTATGTGTGCATTGGCACAAGTGACACCTACAGCTCAGTGACAATATTTCTCTTAGAAGCCACTTCTGCCAGAGAAAAACAAGGTCTGAATGCTATGGAAGTTCCTTGACATGTTTATAAAATGTCATTTTCTGAGCAAAGAGAGAAACAAAATCCCCAACAAAAACTAAACCAGTATTAAGTTTACTTTACAATACACAATCTGTAAAAATGTCTCAGATGTGCTACTTCTAGGGTTAGATTTAATCAGAATCAGTGATCATAACCCCAAAATTTTGGGTCAGACCTGTATAGTGTCCCATCAAAATTAATAAAGAGCAAAGCATCCCTGAGGTCAAAATATTACAGCATCAGAACTACCATCATGATTAAAAGCAACTGTAGGAAAATTAATCTTTATGAGTGTGGTTTACCTAAGACCAAGAATTAGGCTTTAAGGCCACTTCAAGAAGCCATAGCTTTGAGGGATGGAATTCGTTGGGAAAACAAAGACATAACCTTTGAATTTAACAGCAGTCTAAACAAGGGGAAAGAACAATGCCATATTCTTCAACCTACAGTGCATCTTCTATTTAAAAATGCAGCTCTACCCTTTTTCCCTTTGGAATTTTTATCTCTCTATTAACCTTCTTCTTGGGCAATCCTGTGGACAGCCATCAGAAGGATGTTTATTCCAGAAAAGTGAGGCCTCAGCAGATCCAGCATGAAAAACTTTGTCTCTTTATGCTTTGCTTATGTTAACATCCATGAAAGACAAACACCTGACCCAAAAACAGGGAAAAACAAGTCACTTGTCAGCTTGTTCCTTCTTCAGTTATTGGCAGTTCACGAGGTTTTTGAGGAAGTCATGGAAAACAGAATTCTTTGTACTTTTAACAAAAAACAGTTTCAAGTGTCCCATTGAAGGCACTCTTGAAGTTCTGAGCCTGCTCTGTCAGGTGATTTTTTGCAGATTGCCTTCCATAAAGAGGTGTTAACAGACCTTCAACCAAGTTCCTCATTAGCATTTTAAGCCCCTCTCCCTTCTGGATTGCTGACAATTACAAACCATCAGTAACTTCTGATGGTTGATACTTGGTTCCTTCTCAAATAAAGGGACTTAATTCAATCCATGCCTTCAATTCTCATGCAAAACAATCCTTTGAATATTATGGCAATCTATAATGAAAAAATGGGGAATAAAGTGCTACAAGATTATTAGCCTGCTTTCATGCAACTTCAGGGAGCTATAGGAGACATTTCTCTAATTCATTTTCCCTGCACAGTTCCTCCAGGTCACATATAAATAAGAGAACAGTCAAAACTAAGATTCTAAACTCCTCCTGTTTACAGTATCTCTAGGCAACTTCTTTCTCATATTACCTTTGGAACTGGTCACAAGAACACCAGCAATTATAATTTGATTCAGTTTGTTGAGTGGCCTCATTCTCACCATAGGTCTGAATCATATTCCTATTTACTGAAAACATTTCTTGACACACTCTGCTCCGCTATCAGTTCAATCACACCTCTTGGTCAAACAGGCTGCAGCCAAAGATGTCTGAGGTCACACAAAGCAAGTTATGTTCAGCTTCCAGATGTGTAATTCCAAAACAAATGGTAAGAAATGATACAGCAATACATTTTTGGACAAGAGTAAAAAAAAAAGTTAACTGCTTTCTTAAACTCTACTTCACTTTGATGTATCAAACCCTAGACAAACTAAGTATAGTCAAACTGCCTGTGTATTTTTTAAAAACCTGCCTGAAAATCCTTACATTTATTACAGGTAAGTTCCAAGGCTGTGATAGGCAGCTCTATGGTCTGACAGGGATGAAATGGGAATGTAAAGTAGGTGGGATGTTGCACAGTACAAATTTTGAGTCTGCAGTTCTACTGTCAGGAAGGCAAATGTCTCACACCACCCACTTAGCGCAATACAAAGCTGTTAAGTATCAGTCCAAACTATATATCCTGTTAAATGGAAACAATTCCACCTGTACTCTATCCTGTTGCAGCCCTTTCTCTTGCTCCTATTTTATTTTCAAATACTTCTTTAAAATATATCAATATTTGGACCTTAATGATGTGATCTTTGGGCAGAGGAGATTATGGCTTTCTTTCTAGGCTTCTGTGACCTCTAGGTTTGTGAGGACTCTTGAAGAGCACTACTGACAGAAAATCTCTGGTTAAATAGGTGAAAAAAATCACCATCAAATCATGAAGTTCTTACCACTTACAGAGAATTAGCTGCAGATTAAGTGACTGGCAGAGTGAGATCATTGTTTTGTCGGTGAGGTGCAGTGTCCATCACCCTTACTGGGATTTATGTCAGTGCAAAAGCATGAGCTCCTCACCTCCCATCATCCAAAGTATCAGCAGGAATGTGAGAACTGCTGTCTGTAGACATGGAAATGCTGGTGATGCTTTTCCTCAAGTCCTTATCTGCTGCCACACAACCATAACAAAGAGTTCAGAATTCCAAGGAACAAGCTCAGATTTCCAGCTGATTTCACTGTGTTTATCTCTGAACCAAATACTTCATAAAATAGCAAAACACCAACACAAGACAGCTACATCTCTTACAACAGGACTGTGTTACAGATTTGTAGTCAAAGGCCCAAGAACATCTGAAATATTTTAAGTCTGTTTTCACCCTTCTCTATGTCTCTTGGAAACCTGCAGAGAAGCATGATTTGGTTCCACTTTTCCAGCAACTTTGGCCTAATTCTTCCCCACCTTATGAATGCTTTGAAATCTCAGGTTTGCTTTATTACATTTGAATTTCTTGTGGTTTTTTCTCAATATCCACATTTCTCCACCTCCCGTGATCCATTTCCCACTAATCAGAGAATTACCAAGCTACCTTCCAATGCAGCATTTCTATTCTTCTACACACTGGTAATTCTGGTTTCCCTGGCAAGTCTTGTGGCAGTTTTTACACAAAGGTAGATAGCAACAGGACAAGGGCAAAGTGGTTCAAATGAAAGGGGGAAGATTTACATCACATGGTAGGAAGAAATTCTTTACTGTGAGGGTGGTGAGGATCTTGTGATCATCCCCTTAGCTGAAACCATTACTGATTTTGCACTATCGTCTCATCTGTGGCATATTTTTAGGCAAGGCACGCTCTCTGCCTTTGGTATTTTCTCATTGAACCACTCCCATACTTCCCACAAACAGAAACTTGAACTTAGAACTAATTTAAAGTATGTTTCTCCAAGGACTTCTCTTACAAAAGAGATGCTTAAGAGGATATTTTCATCCAACCACCTCACGTCTCATAATCCTTGGTTTAAGCACATTTGTTTACAAGGCATTTAAGATAAAGGAAACCTTTTAAACAAATGAGAAAATGAACATAACTTATAACAAGATATCCTACTTCTGTTACTTCAGATACACCTTTGAGTAACAGGGCAAAATCCAAAACACTGCCAAACAAGTTTCTTCTTTTCTTGTGAGAACATGAGAGAGCACAAACTGAATTTCTACGCAAGACATCAGCTTTCCCCAAAGACTACTATACTTATTTTAAACTATATGCATTTCAACAGTATATGTCTCTCACTAATTTTTTGTTGCTAACTTAAGACACTTAAGCAGTAATCAAGCTCCAGAAGGTTTACTCATTGCCGTTGTGCTTGGAAATAAGTTAGATGGGTTTCTTGGCACCACAGGACAGAGCTAGAATGTAACTTCACTGCAGCTTGGAAATTAATTTTAAAAAGTAAGAAATGTTTAGGATTACATGTAACATGAAATTCCTTTGGGACATGTTGCCTGAAAGCATCATCTACCCAGGGCCCTTAACTGACTCACAGCCACGGGTCAGGAAAACAAACCCAAATTTATTTTTGGTGTAGTCATAAAAAAACCCAAACAAACAAACAAACCCCAACTACAAAAAACAAAACAAAACAAATCCCAAAAACAATAACAAACAAAAAAAATAGATATTTCAGCACAGGTAAAGAAGACAGCATGAGCCAAAACACAGATCATACATCTCAGAGAGCTCTTAAACAAAGGATTCTGTTCCTTAATTGCCTGCAAGTCCTCTTCTCTGGAAGATGTGCAGGATGTTAAAATCAAGGTAAGGAGGCAAACTGTACCAAAGATCAGATAAAAACAGAGCCTTTACTGTCAGGCATTTTAATCAAAGTGCTGAGTAACTAAGAAATAGTGAACAAAACTTTGGATTTTAAAATAAACAGGAGTTCTGGGGAATTGGGGAAGAAATAAAACAATCCAGCAAAGACAAGCAAAAAGCCATTAAACCTAATTACAACCAGAAACAAAGGAGTTCCATATCAACTTACCTACTTCACATATCCAGTTACATCTTTTAATGTAGCCCAAACCTTACTTTTGGATGTAGGCTCCATGTTTCCTGGCTCTACTGATAAATTTATCAGACAGGTGGAAGAATATCTATGTGGCTGCATTGCAATTAAGCAAGTGGACCTTTCAACTTGCCCTTTTCTTTAAATGGAGAAGATAATATAAAAAATATCATTTCCTCAAATACATTATCTTTGAATTCTGGCCATACTTTATCATCATGACAGATTTTAATGGTGGTCCAGCTACCAGGATCTATTTTTCCCCCAGTCAGTGTGCTAAGGTCTTTATAAAGGCTTTCCCAGTCACATATGGCATCAGTTGGTCTGGAGAGATTCATATAACCCTAAGGAGCAACACAGCCAAGTTATCAGAAGGCAAAGACTCTTGCAATACCCTTAAAATATATTTGACAAGCACGTGAAAATTGCATTTCTGAACCTTTCAACTACATATATAGCTATAAAGATGCTTCAATAAGAAGAAACTTAATCACCAATGGGTTTGCATGATGATAACACTGCAAGGGGTACTTAATGTAAGAGCCACACTAAGTCACTGGAGTGCTTTTAGTCCACATATTCCATTTGCTCAACTCTGGAGAATAGGTGTATTCTCCTTGTATCAACAAAAACTTCAAGGAAAGTGAAGTGCTTTCATTTTAATCAAAAGAAAAACAGGATGTGCCCCTATACACAAACAAGCTGGACAAAAACAAGGACTCAGTAAATGAGCAGAGCTTGTTGTGGAATACTCAAGAAGCCAAGCCAACAATTTCCAAGGTTATCTCTATCATGAAGACATCCTCATTTCTTTGAAACCAGCATGTGTTCCAATTGCCAGTACAATCAAACACAATTATTGGCAAGCCTGTTCAGTGGCAGGCTTTGAAGGCAAGCCCAACAGCAGAGAAGATATGAAGCTAAGATTCAATTGCTTACATTCCAATCTTTTGTGAGACTGATCTTTAAAGATACAAAAAAATCTCCAGTATTTTCTGCTCACTCCTTTGGTATTTAACAATATTCTCAGATTTGTTTGCAGTTCTGTTAGGCTCCTCCCTCCAGTCCCAAGGAACACAGCTATTTCAAGGGCAACGCACCAGTCCTCTTGGACACAAGAAATTCTTGTCACCTCATACCATAAGCATTAATGGTGCCCTTAGAACTTGCTTTTAATCCCAGGTTTGCCCAGCCCTGCTAAATTACCATGGGTCAGCAGATGTGTAAGGCTAGACTAGAACAGATTTTCAGGTCACTTCTCTGAAACCCTGTTTAGCAGCCCTGGGCCTTTCACATGCCCTAGGCTGAACTTTCCCTGCTGGTGGTGCCAAGCAGCTCTGGAACATTCCTGAAGAAGGTTATATGGGAGAAACTGCCTGACTTCTGCCATGGGGACATACACAGAAAAGTTCAGCAATGGAGAGGCATTACTGTCACTAAATTAATATATTTTGTGTTTTCCCTACCCCAGAATAACATTCTCCAATAAAAAACTTGCAAGCTTGTCTGATCACAAGTCTCAGCACATTACTGTCACTTCTAATGATTGCCAGGATTTTGGGATTCTCTTGACATGAGTCAACAAACACTAAATTCAAATATTAAGGCATTAAGGGGAAAAAGAAAAAGCAGTAAGGAAAATCCACACCAGGGTAGAATATCAACATTCTTTCTCATGACTGACCTCTGAAGCATTTCAAGTTTTGTTTTTCAGCTAATCCTCCTGGAGAAAGCCAGATTTAAGTCTGTGAAGATGTGTCCACACTGTTCAACTCTATGACTTCTCCTATGCAAAAATATACTTAGAGACTTTAAACATGCATAGGGGAGCAGAGATCCCACAGCAGCACCACTTGAAACTGTTTGAACACAACAAAATCATTCGTATATTGAGAGGTTACTGGATTGATCCTTTGCAGCTACTGAAATGCATCCTTTGGGATACTATAAATACAACATTTGCTTGCTAAAAAAACCCATAAAATCTGTAGAATCAGGGTTTAGTAAGAGCTGCACCTATCAAATGCTACTATTTTAGAGAACTGCCCTAAGAGCTCTGAAACAGTCAGAAGATACCACTGTGTTGTTTAACCTCTATGCTTGAACAACCCTTTGAAAGACACATATCTGACTGAACCAGAAGATCCTAAGTAAAAAATCCCATAATCTTCTAGTCCTGAACATGTTACTTCTTACTGAAATTTTCCATTCTTGATCACAGTCCAAGGAAATAATTCATAGAGTTTGAGAAAAATACCTTCTTCTCTGTGATTAAAAATAGCTGAACTTAGTTTCCACTGGGTGTGTTTTAGGAAATATCTTAATTATCTCCCCAGTAAAGCTTGCACGACAGCTAGAGAATAGAACAAAATTATATCTGCTTACAATTAAATAAGAAAAAGCACTGAATTATAGCCCATTGTGGTGCAGAGTGCACATTTGCATCAATCTTATGAAGAAGGTAAATGACAGTGTAGAAACAGACAACAGTAATTCAAAGAAGGCTTAGAAAATCTTCATGCTGCCACATTAGTGGCAGGGATTCAACTTCACAGAAACTCAAACATTAAAAAATTAATCTATTTTCATGCTAAATTATTAGAGTTCTTTAATGATGAGAGTGCTGTTGTTCTGTTTTGTTGTAGAGTTAACTGCTTCAGTTACTATCTAACTCCCTAGGCAAGAGAAGGCAAGGAAAATGGAGAAAGGCTTTTGAGTGTGGCTATTTAATAATCTAAATTCATGCTACAATGCTGATTTGTTACAAAGTCTCTCTCATAATCTCAAAAACTGAAATATTTCCTATTGAGAATCCAAAAATGGCACACTCACTCCTATTTCCAAAAATATTTATAGGTTGAGTAGCTTTCATCAAGTAAAGAATAACAATAAAATAATTGGAGTTAGTACTCTCTTCCTCCCCAAAATAAAAGTCCTCTCCACACTTCTCTGGTCTAATTTCTGTGCTGTACATCACAAATTTACCACAAAAATGGCCTTGGGCAACAAATCACAATTTGTCCACACCTCCAAGTCATTGCTACTTTTACTTTGGTGCAGAGGGAAGTAGCTCTAATCTCCAAAACTACTTTTCATGTAAACATATAACCACTAACACTGATTGTTGTTACATTTTGATTACAGTGCAACAAAACGAACCAAGCAAAAAAGATATTGGAATTAACTTCCTGTGTTGCAAGAGGGGAAGAAAAAAAACAGGAAAAAATCCTGACCACAAAAACCATGAGAGACCGTCTGCAAGAGCTTAAACTGAGGGCTAAGGAACTACAGATAGCTGGGGAAAACAATGGTGCAACTGTACAAGAAGAGGAGCAGGAGGAGTTTGAACAGCAGGCCATTATTTATGAGAAAGAGCCCATAACTGAAAGGCACTTGCATGAAATCCAGAAGCTGCAGAACGAAATTAATAACCTGGTAGAAGAAGTCAATAAATTCAGCCAGCAACAAAAAAGCCTCGTCTCTTCAATGAGAAGATTCAGCGTTCTTAAAAAGGAATCTAACATAGCAAGGGAAATCAAAATCCAAGCAGAACACATACGAAAATGTTTGGATGAACTGTCAAAAACAGTGAGGAAAGCTGAAAATGAGCACGGGCCAGCCCGAGCCACGGTGAGGATCCTGGCTGCCCAGCACGCCTTCCTGTCCCACCGCTACCTCCAGGCCATGCTCTCCTACAACGAGGCCATCACCGCCAAGCAGGACAAGTGCAGGACCTTCATCGTCCGCCAGCTCGAGGTTGCTGGTAGAGAGGTGTCTGAGGAGGAAGTCAATGACATGCTCCAGCAAGGAAAATGGGAGATTTTCAATGAAAATCTACTCACTGAAGTCAAGATTACTAAAGCTCAGCTGTCAGAGATTGAGCAGAGACACAAAGAACTGGTCAATCTGGAGAACCAGATCAAAGATGTGAAAGAACTCTTTATCCAGATCTCAGTTCTGGTGGAGGAGCAAGGGGAGATGATCAACAACATAGAAATGTGCATGAACAACACTCAAGAATATACTCAAGTATCTAAAGAAAAGTTTGGGCTTGCAGTCCGGTATAAAAAAAGAAACCCTTGCAAAGCAATTTGCTGTTGGTGCTGTTGGTGCTGCAGATGACACAAGAAATGAACTGCTTCAAAGATCAAATGTTTCCTACACACCAAACTGAGCTTGGGAAGCATTATTGGGATCCCTCAACTGCTTCACTTTTCTTCCCATTTCCCTTTCAACAGAGTTCTCAGGAAAAACTGCATCTGTTTTTCTACACAGAGTAAAGAAGTTTATGGCTTTCACAGGACATGAACTACAGGAAAAGATCCAAGGATAAAAGCGACACTTTTTGGTTCTTCTGACTCAAACTGAAACCATGTGGTAACAAGCTCTCTGTGCTTTTGGGAAGCATTGAAAATACTGGTAACCTCAAAGATGGGATTCATAAAAATGGTTTATTTACTTTTCACAAAATAATAAGTATTTTTGATTGCCTTGTGGTTTTTTAGCACTTATATTTACTTGCTCAAATTCTAAATGTTCCCCCCCCCACAAGGAATCTGAAATTCTAAAAAATAAATCTACACATGAAGCAGACACCATTAGTAACAGCCCAGAATGGGCTGCCTACACCAAATAAGATGTCAAAAAAAGTTATCAACAATATTTCAACACTACATCTATAAGAAAAGTTCGAAACTTTTCATAAACTGACACATAAAACTAACATAAAAGATGTATTTCTATTATTCAGCTCCACAGGCAGAGCCCTACCAGGTAAGGATAGGGGAGCCTTAACTACACACTCATAAGGCATGTTCTTAATGCTGCCTGTCCTACCTAAACATGCACTCACATCTGCAGTCTCACTTTTGCTAGCACAAAAATTAAAGAAAGACATGAACAAAACAGCAGAACTCCATTCTTATATCTCCTCCTCCCATAATCTAGAACCAGAGAATGGTTTAGGTTGGAAGGAATCTCCTGTAGCCAGCTCCTTTTGGACCTGAGTGAGAAATAGCTCTCCATGCAATTCAACAGAAAATAGCAATGTAACTGAGACAAAAAAGTTACTTCCAAAAAGAAATTAAAAAAAAAAAAAAAAATCCCACACTGAAACCAAACAGCAAATCAGAAGCGTATTCCTGAACTGCTATGTGCTGTGCAAAGACACAATCAATACCACTTTATTTGGGTTCAGTCAGAGAAGGCAAAACAAACTGCACTGCAATTCAGCAAAACACTAAGTGAACAGGATGTCTTTAGTTGCATGTATTGGTGGAAAAACGTAAAAATAGATCTACTATCAAAGCTATTTTCACATTGTGATATTTAGAAATAGCTGGATTCCTCCCATACCCAATTAAAATTGCAACTGAAATTAACTGCTATCAAAATACAATCAAAGGTCTGAACCTTAAACTGAAAAATATTATTTACACAGTAGCAACAAAAAATAAACTTAGATGATGATACCAATGAAACGATTTCATTAAATAATCTCCCCTTAACTGCATATATAAAAACTACCTTTATGTTCCAAGGGCAGAGTAGAAATTAGTTAATAAACAAGAGCTGCATTTCAATAGTGGAATAAAATTCAAGTTTCACTAATACTTAGGAAAACAGCTACCTGAATAAGTCATTTCCAGATGTACATTGGTTAGAAACAGGCAAAACATAAACATAAAAAAATGAAGGACAATTTGGAAGTGAGAAAGACTTGTGGAAACCTTTTCCTTAATACAGGGTACTATTAACTGAAAACAAATAGTATGAAATAACAGTATGAACTACAACTCACACGGAATTTGATATTGAGTGTTCAAAATTATTAACAGCAGAAATTTTGCAGTAATCACTAAAGTAACTTTCCAGTGTTTTCAGCCCTTACATCAATATGCAGAAAACCAACAAATTAAAGCCCAGCTGCAAGTGTTTGTGAAGAAAAGTGAAACATTAATAGCTATAATCCCTTATCACCAAAATAACAGGTAGAAAGTAGCTTTCTCCTGACAAAATACCTGCCCAGAAATCTCCCTGCTATACAATATCAGTCACAGCACATGGACTTGCATTTCCTCTTGCACGTGCTCCATGTCAACTTAAAAAATCCCCAGAAACCAAAACAAAGACCCCAAACAAACACAATTAATCCCAAACAAAACTAGCATTTGCCTCCATATTATGATGTCTGTGTGGTCCTTTCTGATAAAGGAAGGACAAAAATAATCCTAAGTGGAAAAAAATTAAACTTGTATGCCTGTGTAAGTCTTGAGAATGCTGCTAGAAGAACTTACCCATAAAGATAAATTAGGTGATAACAGTGCACAGTAAAAAAAGCCAAATGACAAATAATTTGCACCAAGAGACAATAACAGACAATACCATCAGCACTTTAGGAAAATTGTCTTAAAAGGATTCTGTGACACCTCCATGGGCTGCAATAAATAACATGGCAGAGTAGCAATTAAATTTGTAGCAAATATCACACTGAACATCAGATTTCTCATATTCCCATATTTCTGTAAGATGGAGTATCTAGCACCAATTTTATGTCCACATTGTACAATTCAGTCTACTCTGCACAGATTAAAATGTGCTAATTAAAAAACATTGCAAGGTATTAGGGAACTTATTGCTGCATAGATAGCAAGTAAGTCACTACTACAAAAACCCAACAAAACCAAAAAAAACAACAAACAAGATCTGAACATAAAAATTAACATAATATTTTAAAAGGGGTAACTTTCAGCATGAATTTGGAAATCTGACAATACAGGAGAGAATTCTTAACTCAAGAGGCAGGCTTACACAGGGAACATAAACCAAAGAACTACTGAATCTCTCCACAGAACTGGGGCACTGCAAAAGCCCATTCTGATTAAAAGCTTGAGGTTTAATCTAATAAAAAGTAGTAACATCAGCAAACTTGGTGTAGTCACCATTAGATTAATTAATAAATACACTCTGCATTCTGATGAGCTACTTTTGATAGGGACCAAAAAGCTGTATCAAGATCCAAGGAAGTGAGTGGGCTCTCTGCATCTACAGTCAGCCACCCAAACAAACCCCATTACAGGGTTAGGGCATAGAGATTTCTACAAAAAAAACCCAAAACCAAAGTAACAAAAACAGCCCCTCCAAAACCCTAAAATGCATCCCAAAAAACCCCATAAAGTTATATTTAATTAAATGACACTGCACAGTTTTCAACTGTCACAACTGCATTTTTGAAACACATTTGAGTTAAACTAAGCTGACTTTATTGCCTTCCCTGTGCCAGTAATATTCAGAGCAATGAAAGGTAAAATCTAATCTATTTTCAACATATACACCATTACCTTGCTGAACTACCCTCCACTTCATCGACACAATTTGCCAGGTTCAGCTTCAAACCAGCAGAGCATCACTAGTTCTTAAAAATAACAGGCCTCTCCTCTTACCCATACACATTCTTTATGATAGCACAGAAACCTTGTGCAATTAAGCCATTACAGAGGTCTTATGCTCACCAGACAAAGATGTTGACTTGCCAAACCATTTTAAACTTTCAGAGTTTATTTTTTAACTTTAAAAGAGCATTTGTTATCAAATATTTTTTGGTGTGGAACTTAATAAAATATGTTCTTTCCAATATTTTACCAACCCTGTTAAACAGAGAAAAAGCACGTGCCCAATACAATTAAAGCAAGCCTCCTTTATTGAGATTTTGCTGATCATGTATCAGCAGCACCACCATGTGTTAAGTGGTTTATTATCATTTATTATTGAGAGATCACACTATTGCTGAATATAATCAACCATTTACCATTTAATTAACTGATATAGGCATAAGTAGCAACAATATTTTTACCTTATGTTGCTAAGCCAAATTTGTGAAGCCTTTTAACCTAGCATTTCAAGTAATATTAGAATTTTAAAGTGTTAAAAAATCCCACATTATTTTGCCATGGTTAATGAAACAGGAGAGAAATAGATATCCCTGAGAAGGATTAAATAAAACATAAAACCATAAAACTAATTGTAATATTGGTTGGTGCTAAAGTTACAGCAGTATTAGTTACAACAGGAATAGTTCTTTAGGTCTAAATTCACCCAATTTCAGATTATTAGGAGAACATTTATGACATTACTTACACTAACACAGGTTTTCCTGATATCTTAGGGCTGTTTAAAACTTCCATCATGGCTTGCTTTGTTTCTTCCATTCTTTCAATGTCACTGGAATCCACCACAAATATGACACCGTAGGACTCAGCATAATAATTCCTCCAGATATTCCGAATTCGTTTTCCACCTCCTAAATCAAAGATGGTCACTTCAAAGCGTCCCTGTTTAAGATCAATTTTGGAAAAGCCAACTGTTGGAGCCACATCTTCAGGAGACTCTGTCAGAGAAGAAAGCCTTCAGTTTAAAAACTATTTTATAATGGGATTTGTGTGGCAAAATTTGCATTTTAAAAACAGAGTGAAACCTCCCTGTCAAATATTGCTGACCACATTTTTGCTCACATGAAAATTTTCCCTCTCCTCAAGAAATTTTACATTAACTAGTCTCTCAACTAGTTCCTTTACCTTAATTTAGATAGGAGCACTGGAGAAGTGGGAAGGGAGGAGAAAAGGATGGAGCCCCAAAGGCAGTTTTTAATATTTCACACCACAGTTCCACTGCAGTGGTGGTCACTGTACTGCATTTTCCCTTCCACTCTCACCACCAACGCTCCCCTTTTAACAGTTATACAGTATTTCCATGGTAGTAATCCAAATTTGAGAAGGAAAACAACCTAAACAGTTAATGCACTATGACCTGGGAACCCTTGTGCTCTGCCAAATTTATTTTCTTAACCTTCATGGTTGCTAAAACAGCTTCAGAAGCTCAAACCAAGGGCTGAGATGAAGTGACTGAAACCATGCTCTTCTGAGATATAAATTATTTGATTCCCTTTATTCAAGGCCAGGTTTTAGCCTCTGTTTGCTCATTTTTATTTGCTTGGTTTTTTTTCTAATTTGCCATGCAACATGCCAAAATATGATAAATTTTTATTTAATACTTCAGTTTGCTCTCTCCTTGTCCTGAGGGCAAAAAAAGCCTGGACTTGCCTCACACCACCAAGCTGTGTCTGCAGGGCCGAGATAATTTGATCTCTGTTTTCTGCAGCTTGGTAGAATAAGGCAAGAGAAACAGATGTAAAATTCAGCTTGTTGAGAGGAAAAAAATGAAGGCCTGGCCAAAAACACTGAGCTCTGAAGAGCAGTGCAGAAGCTAAATCCCCATTATCCTCCTGCTCCTATCCTTAAGACAGCCAAGATGGGCATTCCGGACATTTAAGCCCTGGGGAACAGCCACCAAAATCAGAACTGTATTTTCTTTGAGTTCCCTTTTTGAAATGCACATCTTTATGTCATTTTTTTCCCCTGTAAAACAGAACTTTTAGAAATAGCTGTTACATTTAGATGGTAAAGGTAGTAAAGGTGATTTTCAAATAGAATGGAAGGTAAAATAATGAAACACTCTTGTCTTCAGAGCAAAGATTGAGGAATATGAGAGAATATTCAGGATTTTATTTGTGCTCTACCAAGTCTGTGAACTTACATAACACAAGTAAACAAACTTGACGTGGAGTCACCAAGTCTGCCAAAATTCAACTAAGTGAACTCTTGCTCTTGCACAAGATGAAAGTTATTTAGAAAGACAATCCCACAAGTGGAGAAAAAGAAAAACATAGAGAATTTTTGTTTTCATAAGCACAAGTTTTATCTCAAATTATATCCTGCTTGCATGTTATTTGGCAAAGTACCCTTCAAAATTGAGTGGTCTCTTAGTACTAATATTATTTATAACCATTTCATGATTATAAATGATAAAAAAATATGTAACACTAGAATCATCCCTAATGTTGTTATACACATACATGCAGTTTCCTTCTTTTGAACCTTCTTCTCCTTATATATATTTACAACACTGATTTTTCTATAAAGTTTACTGGTGTATGCACATTACTGGATGGTCACCTAAAAGCAACTTCAGCACATACACACAAGGAAAAAAGAGAAAAAAATCAACTCCACTGATTGTATGTCCATTGTAATGTTTATATCAAGGTGTGATGTGATATTTAGATGGTACAACCACCACCATTTTCTTTCAACAATATGGGAGGGAGAGACAGATTAGGAGATGGAGCAATATTTTCAGATTGAAATGATTAAGAATTAGGACTGATACTCTGAGGACTCCATTTGGACAATAAATTAACCACTTACCTCCTTGAATTCCTCGGACTGTAGCAGTTTTCCCAGCATTATCAAGACCCACCATTATTAGAGTCACCTTCCTCCAGAAGGAGAAAAAAAAAAAACCAAAAAATTGAAAGATATTTTTTTCCTCTAGCTACACACCACTTATTAAATTTTTTAACACATGCACAGCAAATTTACCACCAAATAGTAGAAAGAAGAGGTATCAAAATACCATTATTACTATTGTGTGTCTGGTGTTTAACATGTCCAATCATCTGATCAGACAGAACAGCAGAACAAAGTATGAAATGAGAAGTCTAATATCACAGTCTAAGTTTCCCATGAGACAATGATGTTGCTTTCAACTTGTACTTGCCTGCTGCAATTTAATTTCACGGTACTGTAAATTTTATTTGGTGTGGTCATGGTCCTTTTAACAATTTCTGTAATTGCAGTTGCATTCCCCTGTATTTTTACCATCCCTCTACCTCAAAGTTTTTCCTGTATTAGGAATTCATTTCTGTCTCCATCAGTGTGTCTGAACACCACCATAAAATGTACAACACTTGTGTGGTCAGTATCAGATGCTGTAAATATGTGGGACTTCACATGCCTTTGTTTCAACCTGGAGCAATCTAGACTGCAAATGTGCGAACCAGTGGTGCTAGGAATGCACAATTTATTAGCAAGCTGGTATACAGGTTAATATTTTTACCAGAACAGGATTTTAAAAGCCATAGGAAAAACATATTTATGTGTGTATACCTCAGTTCTTCCTCCTACTTGCAAAGACCCAGAGGGGTCAAAACAACTTGCTCAATTTTATGGCCCTTTAAGCGAAGTAATACTAAAAAACATTGTTACTTGCAGACTTAAAACTGCAATTGTATCAAACACCAAGTATAATTTATAAAAATTCTTTCAGAGGAGCCAAAAACCTCTGAGAAAAGAGCCAAAAAATTAAACAAACTATACTTTAGAATCTCAGAATGCAGAAATTGAAACAGTAAGGAAAAAACCAAACCAAACAAACTTTACCATGCCCAGCCTAGAGGTTTTCTTTGATTGAGTGACCACATCAGTGGACAAGGGATGTATTACAGATCTAATTTATCGGGACTTCTGTCCAGATTGGAGAGGTGGGTTCAAAGGATGGACTGGTGGATAGCAAAGGAATTGCTGGGACAGTCACAGCCAGAGGATACTGGTGACAGCTCGGAGTCCCAGTGGCCATCAAAGACCAGTGGTGCCCCTCGGCGGTCCATACTGGGACCAGTGTGCACAGTGTCATTTAATACCTTCATTAACAAGATAGAAAAGGTGCTGAGGGCATCCTCAGCAAGTCTGCAGGTGAGTGGTGGGGCTGACACACCTGAAGGATGGGAAGCCATTCAGAGGGAACAGGGCAAGCTTGAGAAGTGAAAATCTCATGAGGTTTAACAAGACCAAGTACAAGGTGCTGCACCTGGGTCAGGGCAATCCCTGGTATCAGCACAGGCTGGGGGATGAGCAGATGGAGAAGAGAAGGACTTGGGGGTGCTGCTGGGTAAGAGGCTGGACATGATCAAATATGAAACAATGAATAAAACACAGGTGAAACAGTTTGGGAAGGTGAGAAATGTAAAATACTTTCCCCTGTTTACCTGACGGGTTCCCTCCACCGTTTTAACCAGTTGCAGCAGTTGGCCATTAGACTGAACATCCCTCCTCACCAGCCATCCAGAGCCACCAAAGCTACAGGAATAATGTGGGCAGGCCAGGGCAACCCAAGGAGACTGGCAGAGACACCCCAGAGGCCCAGATCTTGTCTTGTCACTGCTAGAAAGAAAAAAAAAAAAGGGAAAAAACCCCAAAAAACAGTTAGGCATTCTGTACAAAGAAGGCAAGCCTTTTCCCTGGCAGCAGCCTGGCTATTCAGTCTTATTATGTCTTTCCCTTTTCCTTCCTCTCACACTTCATCCACCCCCCCATTACAGATCAGGGCAGCCACCACACAGTACTTGTCCCAAATAATAATGCAAGGCCACAGCACAGAAGGAAACCTGCAAGTTAGAGGAGCAAGAAGCATCCAGCTACAAAATTCCAGTGCTTGTCTCACCAACACGTCCCACAATTCTGCTGATTGACAGAAAATAAGGACCAATTTCAAGCATGAGTAAGGCTTACAAGAAGAACATAACAGGATAAGGCATTAAAAGCAAACAAAGGACATCCCTACCTGCTAAGTGAGTTCATTTAACTGCCAATTTCTTTCACACAAGAAGATTCCACACCAAGGAAACTGGGCTTTCTTGTGAGCACTTTGAGGAACTGGCAGTGATATCCAGAAACTGTCACTAAACTAAGTAGAAGTACCAAGGACTTCCATCATTTCACAATCCCACTTTGTACTCTTCAAGCAGGAGACAGAATATTCCCCTCCTGAGAATTACTGAGTCTCCTAAAGTTCATATCTCAAAATTCCTTTCATATTTTAAATTATAACTAACCTCAAACTAAAGTAATTTTAAATTATGCCAAAACTGAATAATTAAAGTTATAAGAACCCTAATAAACAGTGAGGGTTTAGATAATTTATACAGGTAGGAACTGAACTGCTCCTGATCTTATGAAGCTCATTTTCCAGGATGCCTTTGCATGGATCTGCATGGAAATAGATCAGGTTTCATCCAAAGCAGAGGCAACAGATACTCCTTAAAGATTTATATTCCATTAGCCAGAGAACCTGAGAATAGCTTCTCCACGGTAGAGATGAGTGTATGAAAAGTAGAGAAGTTCCTAAAAAGAGCAAGATGATTACAACTGTTACAAGTATTAAAATCAGGCTCTGAAGAACACAAAAACATTTTTAAAAAAAGCAAAAAGCCCACATGTGGTGGGATGTGGTGCCTCAACCCACAAGCAAGTCTGAACAAAGCTCACTTTTGAGAGCATAGCTACAGAAATTTTCAGCTAGAAAGCAAAATGTAACAGCTCAGTGAACAAAATGTGCCAATGTCATTTTGTCAAATGACAAAAACATTTTCAGGGCTTGAGCATCCCCACAGAACAATTCCCAGCCCACGTCATACAGACTATCTTTGCACACTGACACAACATTGCTCTTGAGCATATAAATGGCCCAGAGCACTCAAATGGGATTCACAAGACGAAGAGAACTTATTAAAGAGTGAAGAGCAGAGGACAACTATGCCCTAGCATAGGAATCTTGTTTAAATATGAAATCATAAGAGGGATGGGCAAGAATTGATAAAAATTTTCAGAAACAAGGCACTCTAGAAGGAAAGGACATTCAACACTACTAAAAAGAAATTGTGGTAGGGAAGCAAATCACATTTGGTTATGCCAGTTTGGAGAGCCTGAATCCCTGAAATATATATGGAACACATGACATGTATTTTATAGGTTGCATTAACAACATCCCCAACCTGTTCCAGAAACTACATCTATCACCTTGCTGAGGCCAAACAAAATCAACAAGCCGAGAAACCTGTAAAACTCAGCGGTGAAGGCAGCACATCATTTAGTAGAGTACATTTAGTACACCACCTTCAGTTGAGGTTTTTACACTACAGAATTTCTTTCAGTCACATCAAGCTTTCACGTTCTTGGAAACACAGCTAAACAAATCATTTAGAGCTGACCCTGCTCATACAATTTAATCATTTAACTTCGTGCTGTAATGTTCCTTGTCTGAATGACAATTTTAAGGGCATTTTAGTGTGTAATATTTTGAACAACAAACCGAGTGACTGAGCAGCAAAGTAGGCATAACGGGAAAAATGTGTGAACAACATCCTGTCTGCCAAAATTGCAATGAGGAGCTAAATGAGGTGCAAGCAACAACTGCGATGACCTGAAACCCTGAAGCACTCAAATATTCGCGCGGAACAGCTTTAGGGCCATCATATTTTCTGTAAAGGGATGTTACTACAAGTCCAGCAGTTCAAGGCACTTTCTGCACTTTCCGGCCACGTTCCCACCTTTCCTTTTTCGTTTCCAAAAAAGCAGCAACTCTAAAATCCCGGCCTCAATTCACGCATGTGTCACACGCTCATCTCTCTCACTGCGGAAGCACTTTTTTAGTTTATAAGCCCTACGCTTCCTATTAAACCCACTCTCTGACGCCGAAGAAGAGAGCCAGCCCTTAGACTGCCGAGCCCCGGCCGCCTCCCTCGGGCCCTTCCCTGCCCCGCTCACCGCTGGCTCCGCCGAGGCCCCGCACCTCAGCGGCTGCACGGCCCGCGCACCAGGGCGCTCCGCCACGCGCGGCCCGGCCCGGCCCCGCCACGGCGGCGGCGGCCGGAGGGGACCAGCGTCAGCCCCGGCCTGTGGCGGCCACACTCCGGCTCCGCTCGGCCGCTCCCGGTGGCGCGCTCAGGTGGGGCCGCGCCAAGAACTCCGCGGAGACGCGACACCGAGCCCGTCGCCCCGGGATACAGCCGACGGCGGCCGGGATGGGACACACTTATTGGCGCGTACGGAGACGAGAGGGGGCGGGCCCGCAGCCGACCAATAGGAAGGGGCGGCTCGCCAGGCGCCCGCGGAGGATCAGCCAATCAGCGGCGAGGATGCGCGCCCCCGACCCCCCCGGGCCGTCCGGGAGTAAACACCGGGGCGCGCGCCCGCGGCCGCCGGGGCTTCGCAGCGATGGGGGTGGCCGTGCAGCGATGGGGGGCTGTGGGGTCTGTGGGCGCTGCCCGCCCGCCCTGTCCCGCTCCTGCCCCGCTCTGCTCCGCTCCTGGCCGGTGTGCGCCCTCTCCTCCCGCCGGGGATGTCCGCGGATCCCGCAGTGTGCGGCCGCCGCCTCCGCGGGGCGGGCCAGGCGCGTCCCGCCCGCGCCCCCGCGGCGCTGTCCCCGGCGCCCTGGTGACGCTCCCGCAGGGCAGCGCTGCCCGGACACGGCCCAGCCTCCCTCCCCCGCGCCGCTGCCCCTCCCTCCCGCCCCCAGAGCCTCGCCCGGCCCCGCAGAGCAGCAGCCGCGCAGTCCCGGCGCCCGGTCCCGGCCGCCCCCCGGTAGCGATGAGGCCGCGGTGCCTCCCGCTGCTGGCGCTGGCCATCGCCCTGGCCGAGGCGGCGACCTGTGAGTGAGGCGAGGCGAGGCGGGGGGGAGGCGCGGAGCAGTGTCCCGGCGGGGCGAGGGGCGGCCCGGAGCGGTGCCGCGGGGCGGGCAGCACTGCCCGGCCGTCCGGGGCATCGCGTCCGCCGTGCTTGGTGCGGGCAGCGCCTCGGTCCCGCGGGGCTCGGCGGCGGGTCCTGCAGGCAGCCGAGCTGCGGCTCGGGGCTGTGTGCGGCTCCGGAGCTGCTGCCCGCCGCGGCGCAGCTCAGCCGCCCACGGGAACGTGTCTGCACAGGGGCTTGGTTCCCTTGCGAGAACAACGCTCGGGGGATCGTGGTCTGCTCGGAAGAGTGGCTTTATGGCAGTCCGGGCAAGCGGCCCTGACGCTTTTTATAAATTCACACCTCTCACCCTAGGTAAGAGCTACTTGCTCTCACCGATAAAAAAAAATAAAATCGTCTGCCTTGGGGCAAAAGTCTTTGAGGTTAATAGTGATGAAGACAGTGTATCTGAAACAAGCAGAATTGCAGCTCAAAGTAAGCCTGTTTCCGACCTGTTTTACTAATGATTAAACAGGCAGAAGAGAAACCTAATGTTTACTATTCTGTGGAGCGTTAGGGTTTCTGGCTTAGGAAGGGAGCAGTATCAAAAGATGAAAGTTCATTTCATAACATTTTTAACAGGTCCTAAAAATAAATCTTCTAATAAATATTTCATAATGATCTTTTCTCCTGTTTTCATCACATTTCTGGTTCCATTTATCTTCTCCACTGCATACCTTTTTCTTAACAGCAGGAAGTAGGCTGTCCTGCTCATCCAAAACTTCTGTGGTCCATATTGTCCAGTTTCCTATCCCTGGCTCTGAACAGTGCCAGGGATTTATGGAATGGCGACAGGGGGGAGGGAGAAGAAGAAAAAGCAGCTTAATAATGCAGCTCATACAGTTCAATAATCATAAAGTTGCCTCTGCAAGCCTTAGTGTAGTTGGATTTGGTCAAACATCAGGTGAGAGACACAGTCTGGAGAAGGTGCAGGTAAATATTAGTGGCTGATTTAATTTTGCTGGCTGCATAATGTTACTGATGAGCATTTCAGGATATTCTTGTCACTGGAGTTACAGACCTGTACAAAGAAGATTGTGCCACTTTCCACAGGGCATCCCTTGCTCAGTTTTATTCAACAGCGTTCCTTGGCTGGGGCATTAGGTAAGCAGCTCTAAGTTAAGTTTAAGTGGCCCACTTAAAGTGGGTTATGGTTGCATCTGCACAACAGAACAGCTGTAAAAAACCAGTGAATCTCATCCTCTCCCACAATTTTTTTTTTCTTTTTTAGTACCATCACTTTTAGATGCTTGATAAGCACTCACTATGCAGTGTCTGTACAACAACTCTGGAAATTGTAAGGCTCTGGAGTAGCACAGGGCTTTAGTGATCCTCAAATGAAGCACCCTGAGTGCATTAAGGGTTAACTTGGTTTGGCAGGGTCAGAAATAAGCTGGAGTTTCCTGTAATCAGACTGGCAGCAGCAGTCAGGATTTTTTGTTTCCAATAAAGGTCGTATCATAATCTTTGTAATTAAAACACAGATTAATAAATACACTGCTAATTCTGTGCATGGGGATTGAAATATTTGCACTAAAAAAACCATAAAGTTTGCTTTGAGTTACATGTTTTATTTAAATTCAGAACTCATAGGAAATCAACCTAGGAGAAGGATAAACTGCTCTGATGTAGGGGAAAAGACCTGTTCCTATTACCCCACTCTGTTGAGGACACGAAGTAAAAAGTGTTACATCTGTTTGTACACAAATGAAAACTTCTTGTTTTTATTTACTGTAAAACTGTGAAAATGACAGTGATGTAGCTAAAGGTCAAAACAAGATGGTTTACAGTGAGCTGTGAATCAGGCCTCATCTACACCACAGAGCCTCTGCCCCAAAGCTATGTCAGCATGCTTGTGGGGGTAGAAATCTCCCATGGAAATAAACCCAGCAGGTATAATACACAGTATTCCTGGTTTTGTTGTCACTGCTTTTGCTTCTGAACAGATGATCTTTCTGTGGCCTTCTTATTAGTGAGAAATGAAGCATTTATTCTAATTATTTGACACTTTCTTTTTTTAATTTCTAAGCAACTCACTGGTTGCTCTCTGAGATAGAGGAGGGATGCAAAACCTTGGAGGTGAGCTGTGGTACGTCCACTTTATGCTCAGGAAGTCTTACTTATTGCCTTACCAGAACAGCTAATCTGACCAGAATGAAAGCAAATAGATGAGTTTGTAGTTACAAGCTTAGGCCACATCAAATTCATTTAGGATGCTGCAACACAAAGGTTTCTTCATGTTGTTATCCAGTCTTGCAGCACTTCAGAATGCTTCAGTTGTGTTCCTGTCCCTTGATGGAAGCCTTTAACGTGTTAGGATGGTTTGGTTTTGGTCAAATCTGTCACCTGAAAGCCATTCTCCATTCAGGCTCATTAGCTGCTCTCTCTAGTCAGCTTCCTAAATTTTTTTCTTTCCTGTTAGTGCAGAGAAACTGGGAGCTCTTCTCTGGCACCTGGCTGCTGGTGTGGCTCATGAAGCTGCTCTGGGCTTGAGGAACTGTCCCAGGCAGTACTGGATTGACTTTGTCTGCTTGAGTGGCTCTTTTCTGTGGAGCTGGGATGAATATGTATGGCCACCACACCTGATTTGCACTGGAGGTGTCAGGACCCTCACACAGTTGGACCACCTGGAAAGGTTAAGTTGTGCAGAGGCTGATGAAGGGGAGGGCAGATGTAGAAGTGTGGTGCTCTCTAGTTAACATCTGTCATCTACACTCTTTAACCCACTCACCTGATTTCTTCCAGTCATTCTCATCCATTTTTCTCCTGATCACAAGCTATATCCAAAAATTAAACCAGGCAGTCTAATTTACTGGCTGTTCCTGGAGTGTTGTGGGCTCTGCAGAAAACATTGAAGCAGACATCTTTTATTTTTAGTGTCATTTCCCAGTGTTCACCATTTATTAGAAGTCACTAAAATGACAATAACCAGACACATGAAAATTTAGTAACGACTCATGCTGGATCTGAAATATAAAAGCGGGCTAGGATTCTGTTTTACCTTGTTCAATGTGAATGTATTTATAGGTTGACTGCCTTGATATTCTCAGGATTTCATTCTCACTTTCGTCTTGTTCTTCACCATTCTGAAAAATAAAATTACTTTCATTTTAATTACATATAACATGTAGCCTGACTTTTAAGACATAATTTTGGTCTCATATAAATTAAATATGATCAGAACATTTACTTGCAGATCACTGAAACAGGTGATATAATCAGCTTTTTTTTATCTACTTGTTCATTACAAATCTCACTTTGTAATAACCATAATCTAAAAAAATAATAATCTTGTCCTGAGTATGACACTTAAATTGTGCTTCAGGCGTGGATGCTATTAAGAATTAATAGCACAGATTAAGGATTAATGATTTTTTGATCAGAAATAGCTCCCACACACAGAATCCTAGGATTTCTTTCTTATGTTTTACAAACGATAGCAAACATCAACTCCTGACTAAGCATTTAGTTCAGAATTTTGTGTTAGATTCTAATATTTGCTCAGTGTTTACAGCATTTTTCAGCTGTTGCAAAAAGAGATAAATAGTGACAGAGCTGCTTTGTTTTTCCCAAGTTTTATCCCAGCAGTATGCCTCTCAGTTCCTGCTGAGGAAGCGACGAGCAAACTCCTTCATGGAAGAAAGTAAGAAAGGAAATCTAGAAAGAGAATGCATTGAAGAATTATGTAATAGGGAAGAAGCCAGGGAAATCTTTGAAAATAATCCTGAAACTGTAAGTATTTATGAGTATCTATGACATAGAGAGTAGTTCTTTGCAGAGGGAAAGACAAGAAGCACGTAGAATTCACAGCTCCCAAAAACAACATTGGGCAAAATCCTCCCATTCAAAGAGAAAATTTTCAAAGTACTTTTGACACCCAATTCATTTTCATTGCCTTCATTTTGCAAGTGTCCAATTCAGTGCAGTATTTTAATCTCTCCACTGAGCCTTGTGTGTATTAAATAATCTTCTGCTTCAGCCCAAATAACAGTGATACAGAAAACCAGGCCTATATTCTATAACTCATAGTAACTTTTATCTTCTTTTACAGTTATAAGAATATATACTTTAGAATATATTCAGTGATTTGTTTTGCTGTAATTTTACCTACCTGAAATTTTTCTTAGCCTTTATTTTTCTTTTCTTTCTGCAGGAGTACTTTTATCCCAAATATTTAAGTAAGTACAAAAAAAACCTCTAAACAACTCTAGTGTATCATTCAGTGATACTCTCATTTGGATAATACTGGTTTAGTTACTCTGCCCCTAGCACTGGGATGATTTCCATGCTGATTATAATGCAGAGAATGTCCTGTGTGCCACGGAGGCACTCTGAAGGTTGGCTGGGATCAGCTGTCCTTAACATGCCCAGACCAGTTTTGTAACTCAAGCTGTGAGAACAGGCTCTTTGAAGATGCCATGCTGCAAGTGGTGTAATTTCAGTGTAAATGAGTGTTTGGACCCTGAGCTGACTGTGTGGCTTTGCATTTGCAGGCTGCCTTGCCTCCCACCGAGCAGGGGTGTTCAGGGTGGCTGCAGTCACTCCAGACTCGCCAGCTGACCTGAGGGCTTGTGTCAAAGGTAAGGGCTGAGGTTGGAACACACAGCAGCTAGAAAGCAGTTCACAGAGGAACAAAAAGAGACAAATAACCCTTTAACACAGGCAGACTCAATAATATAAATCAGAAATTGACCAAAAATGTGAGGTGAGACAGAGCATTTCCAGAGAAAGCAGTTTAAGTGACTGCTGTTAACTTTTAGAAGGGAACGTAATGAACTGCAAAACAGAAGGCAGAGTTCTTGTGCAAACAGATGTGTCCTACACCAACCCACCAATGTTCCCCAGTGTGTCCTCAGTACTCTACCACATCTCTAGCAGTTATGCCAAACTCTTTGCCTTTAGCAAGTCACGTTCTGCCAGGTAGGGTAAGAGATTCTCTTGTTAATTGGCTTTTCTACCATTCTTTGGCCCATAGTTACACCAACAGCTGAAAACTTCAAAATTAAAAAAAAAAAATTATATTATCTGGAACACAGTGATTGATTCCAAAAAAAAGGTCACACAGCATGAAACTTGGGATGTTTCTCAAATGTTTGATTTTTATGCCTGTGCATTCACAGGTCCAGTGTGAATTGTGTTCTCTCTGGTAAATTCACCGGAAGCCATTTTTACCATACTCCCTACTCCTATCTCACTAAACCTCCTAAACTTTTACAGCCTGGTTATATGAAAGAAATTTTAAGTTAGTTTGAATAGGGATATTTTTCTCTGACACTTTTTGTCATCACAAGCAGTGGAAGGCAAAGAAAATCCTTAATAATTACACTGAACGTAGTCATGGCTGAACATATTTTCCAGATCAGTTTATAGTAGCTCAATAAATTGCCAGTTTCTCTGGGTGACCATTCTTGAACAGAAACACAACTCTCTAATCTTGAATTTTTGAAACTCTGATCTTTCTAGTGAAATTTTTGGTAATAGGATGGGGGCAGAGCACTGCTTTTTAAAAATTGAAATGCATCCTTAAAATGTAATGAAAATCGTATCAAGTCTGGTCACACCTTGCAGGGATTAGCATGATTTAGCAAGTAATTTGTCTTTTAGTTGTTTTCTTCCTGACAGAGTACTGGTGGCTGTGTATGTTCTCAGTCACATAAAAATTCTTGTGACAGAACAAATAGCAAGATTGTTGTGGGGGTGCTTCACATTATTCAATCAAGACCTTTCCTGTTTCATGGCAGGTACCTGTGAGAAGAGGACTAAAGTGATTCTTGAGGAGAAATAATCCCAAATAACAAGGATTTTCCATGTTTTCCATCCCACAGAAATTTCAAACCAGTGCAGCCCTCTGCCATGCCATAAAGATGGATACAAGGATTGCATAGATGGACAAGCCAAGTACACCTGTGTCTGTAAAGCAGGATGGAGAGGAGAGAACTGTGAGGAAGGTACAGTCTTCAATCTCAGGTGACATTGGTTCTCAGAAGCAGAATTACATTTCTACTATTGAATAGTCTTTGCAGCTGGTCAGTGGATGCCTTCCTCTCAGCAGAGAGTTTTACTCCCTTTTCTTTGTAGATATAAATGAATGTGAAGACTTCAATGGAGGCTGCAGCCAACGCTGTTCCAATTACCCCGGGAGCTTCCGTTGTTTATGTGAAGATGGCTACTTCATGCATTCCAACAAACGGGATTGTGGAGGTAGGGAGACCTCAGGGGAGCATCTTTCCCTGCCACCACATTTCCTGTTGGCTAGAGAGAGGGAAAGGTTTCATCCAATGGTTCCAGAAATGCTCTTGCATTGCCTCTGAAAGATGCAATCCTAAACTTGGCCACTCCTTCCTTACACACTGCAGGCATTTGGGCAACCAAATATTGAACCAGATCAAGAAGCAAGGAAAGAAAGAGAAAAAGGCCAGAGATGAGATTCTGCTTCATTACTAGAGCTTTGTAAAGCTTGGTTTGGTCTCTTGCCAGATTCACATATCCTTTAGCATGCTGAAACAAGAATCTCAAGTGATTTGAATGGCTGATATTGTTACCATGGAAATTCTCTCTGGTAAACACTGGTTTAGGCTAAATCACTCCTAATTAGCCGTGCTGCTCTTTCTACAGTTTGAAGTTCATTGGAGAAGAAACTATTAATGAATCCAAAAATTCTCTTACTGGAGAGAAAGATTTTTCTTTGATTCAACCAGCATAATTTTTTCTGGTCATACTTGTGTCTGCTGTTGGCCATGACCTGAATGCTTCCTTCCATTCCAGGTGAAGACTGTGTATTGATGTAATTAGCAATTCTTACTGCATAGTTAGAAAAAGTTGCAACTTTATTCCATTTTAATGTCATATTTTATTACCAAATTATGACAACAGGTTTGGATAATGTCATATAATTTAAGAGGCTAAACTTGATGGCCATCTTCCACTGTGACTTCCTTTAGTCTATATATTTTTCTGGATTAATAACTTTCAAAGAAATGCCAGAATAATAGAAGATTGTGAGTTTATGAAAAAGGGTAAGCAGATAAACTGGTTAGAACCTCTGTAATTCTTGGAAAGTTACTGGGAAATCTGGTAAAAAAAGTAATCGAAGATTAAAATAGACCAATATACCTTAGTGCCTGAGTGTTAATCATTTGATAAACTTCATTCAAGTATTTTTATTACATCCAACTACAATGTTAAACAACCAAGAATTTGGAATACACTTATTGACTGTAGAAAAGTAGTCCAAATTCAGAGCAGCTTTGACTTAGTAATGTTGCAGAGTCTGTTCTCCCTTTGCAGCACCTTTTCCACAGCTGCTACAAAACCACATAAAAAAACCAAAATGATCCCTGCATTCACAAGTGGGAGTGAAGTGCACCAGGGATCTGATATTTTTCTGTCTCTAAGACAATTAATAAGATTGATACTACACCCTGAATCCAGTTGTCACATCTGCATTAGGAAAATGACACTGAAAAATTTGGAGCAGGACAGAAGATTGACACTAAAATGGTTTGATGGATAGAGAGACAATGAGGGACTTGAATACCCATCAGCATAGCCAATTAAAAGAAAACTGACACGAATTGATTGCAGTGTAGAAGAACCTGTGGTCTGATTATCTCTTGTCTTTCTGGATGTCTTTTTTCTAAGATAGGATTTTATTATGCTTTCAGATTTATTTTATGGAAAATCTGCAGCTTGTTTCTCTCTCTAGTTTCTCTCTCTACCTTCCTGGACATGCATCCCTTTCCCTGTTACCCACAGAAGGCAGGAAGGGATGGGAAAGATGGGCAGGCAGAGAATTTTTTCACTGGGAAAGTGCAGAAGTGTCTTTTACAGCCCTCTGGAAATCTTTCTGGCTGTAGCTCTAGTCTGCTGTGACAGCATGGTAGACCTGCAAAGAAAAAGCCAGTTTGCCAGCCTCACTCAGTTTGCACAGTGTTAGATAAGATTTTGAAGGAAAATGGTGAGCAAGAATGGGACTTGTTTTTCAATAACTTGGTTATGTTTCTAGATATAAATGAATGTGTGCTACGCCCAAACATCTGTGGGACAGCCATCTGTAAAAACACCCAGGGGAGATATGAATGTGAATGTCCAGAAGGCTACACATACAATTCAACTTCCAAGAACTGTGAAGGTGTGTCTTTGCCCCCAGCTCCCCCTTTCCAGCTCTTTCATCTTCCCCTTTTCTTTTTTCAACCCACTGCTATACCAAACTTAGCATCTCATCTGCTGGTGTATTTATTAATCTTTGTATTCTTTATAAATTAATTGTTCATTAGGTTGTCAGGCTATATTACATGACAGCATAAAGACCTTAAATGTCAAATGAAAGTATTCCTAAATATCCAGAGAAAAAACTATGAAAAAAGAAGCTGCTCCAAAAGAATCTTTCCTGAAATGAAAATGTGTTACTAAAAATTTCTAAAGTTCTGTAACAATTATAGCAAAGTTGAAAAGTATTGATAGATAGCACTGAAGTAGCAAGAAGCCACTCATACAAAGATCATAACTTCTTAAGTGTTGAAAGTATTTGCATATTTGTCTTAGAATGTGTTTTATTTCTCTGTGCTTGTTAAAGTTTCTGTTTACTACACATTGGAAGTTAAATTTCAGTTGTAAACAGATATGAACACTCTTGAGAGTTTAGCAATGAAGAATCTTCTACACTGTCAGTTTGAGAAAAAACTATCAGTGACAGGTTTTTATTTTAAAAGCTGCCTTATATTACTGCTCAAAAGGACACAAAAGCAATTTCTTGCTGGCCATGAATCTTTTGCTCCATGGCTTTTCCTGCAGGTCTCTTATGGCAAAGCTTTGCACAGTGGCACTGATTACATATCCAGGTGCCAGCTCTCTGTCCAGTTACTATGGGATTAAAACACTATTGACAATTTCCTGTTCCTGTATGCACCAGAGTGAGAAAAACTTCACAGTAGTTAGTTCTTACTCCTCTTAGGATTTCCTTCAGATAAATTGAGTTTGATGCAACCCATGTAAATGTGATGTTTCTGCTGGGACTTGGATTGCAGGAGGTTGCAAGATGAGGACGTTCCAATGGGGAAAGTCTTACCTCCCTAGCAGGGGGATTATGCCGCAAATCTTCTAGACCTTGTTGTAACCACATTAAATGAGTCACCAAATCCTGTCTAAGGACAGGATTGTGCAGCCTGACAGGAATGTAGCCTTACAGAAATACCAAATGACATGAGCTTTCATTGTCATATTGCTTGTAGGTGGCTAAATTCAATTATGCTTGTTAGAAGAATGGAATTTACAGGCATTTGTGCACAGCTATCTCTATGATGACAGATACTGCTGTTAGACTAGAACAGAAGAGGGTTGGGTTTCTTTTTCCTTACCTCTCTTCCTCCAAGCAACAGGGGGAAAAAATTATTTTAGTCTTAAAAACCCCTCAAATTTAAATGCGTGCATTTAAATTTGGTACAAATTTTTTATTTCCACTAGAATGGCTGTTTGTTCCAGAATAAATGTTGCATTTTCTTTAATCTGAGGCCTAAATCACCCTCACTGGAGTCTCTTGTCAAGGAGAGATTTTGCTTGTGTCTGTATTAGAAATGTAAAATTTACACTGGCCTTTCATTTCTAATTTTTTTTTTTTATTTTGTACAACCTACTAAATAGAAAATGAAGTTCTTTTAGTTAATTTAACTCATTCAAAACTCAAATCAGACTATTGTTCTCTACAAACAGATGCTGTCTGAAACATAGTTATTTATGAGATTACTGTATGTTATTTTGAAAGGTATTTTGCCCTGAGATTATTTGGAGTTTATATTAATAAAGCACATCTTTTCTTCTCATCCTTGCCGTAGATACTTTTAATAATCCAACCTCTCATTGTGTCTTAAAAGGAAAGGAAGAGATCTGACCCAGAACAGGATTTGTGCCATCTGTGGCAGGAACTTATAAGGTCTCTCACTAATTCAGCCACCTTATGCCTCAAAATCAGACCAAATAGTCTCCAGCTCTGCCCTCCAGGCCTCTATCAGATTACTAAATCGCCTTTTGGATTCATGTTATTCCAGAGATCCTCTCCTGTCAATTTTTCTATTAATTTGTGTTAGTTTTCAGTCTGTGCCATGAATAAATCTTTCTGTGTGCTTCAATTTCCCCTAGATATTGATGAATGTGCTGAAAATATTTGTGCTCAACTCTGTGTGAACTCACCAGGAAGTTACAGCTGCTATTGTGATGGCAAGAAAGGGTTCAAACTCTCTAAGGACATGAAGAATTGTGAGGTAAGACTGCTATGTAAAATTCCATGTGGAAAATCACAAAGTTGAGTATTTCTTGATGAGAGGATAGTTTAGTTTAAAGAAAATAGGAAGCTATTTGAGAACTGATTAAAAATTCCTGAGAAATAGCTGGAGATTCTGATCTATGGCTTGGCTCACAAAGCAGCAGGGATTTGGATGCCAATCAGTTCATGTATGCTCATTTACAGGAGTCCTGTCAAAAGCAGCTTGCTTTAGCCAGGCATCTTTATTCCCTGCTGCTTCCAAAATAAGCCTCAGCTTTCTGCTATCAAACAAATAATTCCTGTTCAGCCTACTCAGAGACAGAATGTTCCTTTTGTCCATATGTTCCCAAGTTTTCCTTAGGCTGTGCAAAAGTTTTCACTCACTATTTCAGAATTACTGTGTTTGGATTGAAAAAAACCCTGGATTGTTTTCCACAGTTCTCATCTGCCATAGCTTAAGGAAAAGCACTCAGTAATACTTGCCAATTGGAGAACATCTTGCAGCCAAAATCAGCTGCTCTTGATCAGTTTGAAAATTTACACTTCTTAGGAGCAGAAAGTTTGAAGCTCCAGAGGATCAGGACTCAAGGATTGAAGTCTAAAGGTTTTTTTTTTAAGTGGTTCTCTGTGTATGCTTTGAAAACTTCAGGCAGTCTGAGTTATTATGTGAAGTGAGCTCAGATAACTGCCAACAATTAAACACTTCTAACAACAATAAAACACTTGTAACAGAGTGTAACAAAATTTGGCTTAAACTGCAGGAACAAGATCTGACACAAAGTTCCAGCATCTGTGTATTAGGTCTGGTTTGTACTCTCTGAAATTTAATGCCTGAACAACACTTGGCAGTCATTCTATTTCATTTTGCTCATCCTTGAAATGGTGACATGTAGTGAGGCTGGAAGATGCTCTTATTTTCAGTACTGTTCAAAAGTGATTAATTCTCTATCTGAAAGTTAGTTTCATGCCTTCTAATTGCAAAAAAAAAAAGTTTAATCAGCTAAAAATATATTCAATCTGAAGACTAGTGACACCAGCAGCTGTAAAGTGAAGTAGCCATAAAATTAAAGATGAGCACCTGTATGTTTAATGGAACTGCTGCGTTAGGAATAGCAAAGTCAGAGCAGAAACCTCTCACAGAATATTTTGAGGGATTCACATTGAATCAAAGAGACTTTGAGATTCCTACTTGTCCAGGAGACAAGTGCTCCAAACCCATTCTGGAGGAGTCTTCCTGCCTGTCTCCACACACAGAGTACGTACAATAGATGTTACTGCTGGATAGAAACATCTTTGATTGAAATTCCAGGTGGATGAATACTGGAAAGAATAAGCAGTGGGATTTTTTAGTTTATCTTTTACACAGTCTTCCCAAGATACAGCTCTGGTCCATTCCCTTCTATCACCTTAGCAGGTTTAGATTCTGCAGAACTTTAATAATGGAGCTTGGTAGTTCCCTAGAAGGTGGGTGTCATGTATCCCTGGTGAAAAAAGATCCTGATGGAAGATTGGAATTCTTAATTCAAAAACTAAATATTAAAATATTAGTTCCAATCCACCAGAGCTGTGTGTCAACCTGAATTATCCTCCAACACTTTAAATACTGGACATTTCAAGCAAAAGCAAAACCACACCACTTCATTTGTACATAGGTATTCAAGTTTAAAAAAACCAAAAAAACCCAGAGGTAAGCCATTACTTTAAAAAAAAAAAAAAGACAGACTAGCAGTCAGCAACAGGAGTTGCTTCAAAAGCTGTCACAGTGCATTAACAGCTTTTCTTCTCTACCATTCTCAGTCTGTTACTGAGTGTATCCCACTGAACCTTGAAAAGAATTACCAGCTGCTTTACCTGGCAGAGCAATTTATAGGAATTCCTGTTCTCTACTTAAAGTTCAAACTGCCAAATGTCACAAGGTAAGCATTTGCTATTGGTAAAAATATGCATTGGAATGACCGACATTTGTTTCCATTAATTTTCTGAGGGTTTAGGAAGAGTGCAATGCATGCATAAATTATGTCACCATTTCCTCCTTGGTTAAGATACCTTTATATGATGAATGAATAAATGGGAAGGCATTTAGAATTATCAACATAAAATTCAGAGGTTATGTGCAAATAGTCACAGTGTAGCTTCTAGTTACACACAGGAATGGCTTCAGTTTGGATGTGGCTGCTGCTTCACCCCTGCTCTGGGTAGAAGCTGTGCATGCTCTGCCCATCCTGCTGAGCAATAAAATCAGGTCATTGCCCCCCTGTCCTTCCTTTCACACACAGAGTGCTCCAGGGACACCCACAGAGCACAGTGCCTTGTCTAGAGCACCAGCTGTATGATTTTCTTTACAGCTGTCACAGCCATTGCCAGTGGCACTGACCCCTTTATTGCCCTTGGACTTCCTTGCTGTAGCAGCTGAAATTGCTGCATTCCCTGACTTACTGACCAAACAATTGGAAGGTAATAGCAGCAGCAGCTGTTGAGCTGGTGATCCCCAGAGCCTCAGGACCGTACAGAAGGACATAAATACTGAGAACTCTTTCCTCTGCCTCTGTTCCAGGTTGACCAGGCACTAATGCTGTCCTGGAAGACCTTTCTGAGATGATAAATGTGTGATGTCTGGTGTAAATACAGAGCAGTTTTTTGGTGCATCTGGCGAGGGACAGCCCCATCTAGGGGACACAAAACAGCACTGTGAGGGACAGTGACCCCAGTTCTCAATTACAGCTGTTTTAGCCAACCCCATCCTCCAAATGTTCTGCTTTCTCCTTTCACCCTTAATCTACTTGGTCTAGTCCCAAAGTGTTTTTCGCTCTGCTTCTACTCTCTTCTCTTCCACTTCACAGTAAATCCTAATTTTGCTATATACACACATTCAACCTAGATCTAGACAAAAAATCCTCAAATGAGAGAATGGCATATAAAAGGCAGAGTGAATTTCTATCTTATAATTCTTTCAGGACAATATTTGGCAACCCAGTTGTACTGAAACACATCACAGATCTTCTATTTTGTCTTCATTGCATCCCTACAAAATGCACTAGGAATATTACATCTATCTCTTTGCTCATGGAAGTGGGATATTCTTCACTAGGAAAGCTAAGAGTGGATTTGGGAACAAGGTTCTTTCAAATCCCAGGTCAAGTTGTTAAGCTGAAAACTTCCCACTGGATTTGGGTGAACAAGGCATGTGTTCTGTTCTGCTTTTGACTAACTATGCAAAAATCACAACTTCTCAGATACAGAGACACCAAAAGTTATTATTTGTGAACCTTTCTCTAACCCTACTAATGAGTTATCCTAAGCTATCAGTATTTCACCTTTCCTGTCTTCTTATTAAGATTCCTTCTTCACACCTCAGATTTACAGCAGAGTTTGATTTCCGGACATACGATGCAGAGGGGGTTATCCTGTATGCAGAATCCGTGGACAAGTCAGCATGGATCCTGCTTGCTCTTCGAGATGGAAAGATTGAGATTCAATTCAAGAATGAGTTTGGAACAAAAGTCACCAGTGGAGGCAAAGCCATTAATGATGGGCTGTGGCATATAGTAAGTTGGATTTTCTTCTCTTTCCCTTCCTTTTAGTCACTATGGGGACATGCTGATAAATAAGGTAGGGAGAAACTGAGCAACTGTTAAAAGACTTAAAGTGATGCACTCAAAACCCAGATTTAAAAACCAACTGAGAAATGAACAGAAATGCCTTGCATCAGGAAATTCTGCTACCTTTCAACAATCAAGGAAGAGATAATTCCCTCCTGCTATCAACACAGCAATGATTAATTTTAAACATGAAAATGGCAGAATATTCAAAACTGAACGCATGGTCAAGTGCATAGTTACTGGATACCGTGTGTTTAGAGCAAGTTTTACATCTACTAGACCAAAAATTCATCTTGTTCTTCAAGCCTTCATACCTGAGATGAAAACCCTTTCTGACTTACACCATCCACATAGCACACCAAATTATTCACATCAGTTAGATTTTATTTGTTATCCTCCTGTGAGTGTCCCTGGATATGGAAAGTTATTCTGCATCAAGTTTAAATACAATGTACATAGTGACTGCATTAAAACTATTTTCCAAGGTAGATATTCAAAGAAACATTAGTCATGCTTCATAGGGCTTATGTAGTTATTATTTAATATGGTCTACATTTTTGTGTGTGTATATATGTAATTATTTGTATTTTATTCCAGATATCAGTTGAAGAACTAGAACACAGCATCAGTGTAAAAATAGCTAAAGAGGCTGTGATGAGTATTAACAGCCCAGGAACTCTGTTTAAACAATCACAGGGTTTCTTGGAAACCAAGGTGTACATTGCAGGATTACCTCGTGGAGTGGGCAGTGCTCTTGTTAAACAGGTAATTAAATAATAATAAGACTACTATTGATTGATACTACTCTGTTTGTTCAGTTTTGTGCTCCTGGGAGTCACAGAAGAAGCCATTTAGAAAATCCATGTCTGGTTATTAAACCACTGTTTTGAAAATAAACATGCGTGAAGCTTTGCAGTCTGCCTTCAGTAAGGTTTCATGTTTAAAAACACAGCACTTCTGGTCTAGCCCTTGAGGATTCTGTAGCCTATTCCCTAATATAGCTTTAAGATGCCCTAAATCACCACCACTGCTGCTGAGAGTGCATTTCAGGGTGATTCATGTCCTGGTCCTGGCTTTTGCTAAGCTCAGAATAGGTGATGCATTCACTGTGCAAGCAGCACAGTGAGATTTCGTTTTTACAAGGTTTTATAACAGCCCAGGCTGGACAAGGCCCACGAGTCTTTCAGTCTCCCAACCTCGAGGAGTGGGTACAGTCAAGTTGTTGCAACTGGCTGCTTTACAGTGCAGGAGCCTTCAAACTAATTGGCAATCTAAACTGAGAGTTTAGATTTAAAAAAAAAATAAATAAAAAAAAATCAATTTTTGCTCAAAAGCAAAGTAGAGAAAAAAATTACAAAACAATAAATAACATCCCTTTATCCAATAGAAAACAATTCCAGAAATTTCTTTGTACTTTAGTGTAAAGATAAAGCTTTGAACAAGGAGCATTGCTAGTGATGATTATCTTCAGCTACAGAAACTCTGCTGTCATTTTGTCTAGGTCACCACATGAGCTTTAAAAGTGGAAGCAATCTCTTTTTGTCCAGATCTCTGGCAGCAAAGTGGGAAATGTTAAAACCAGAAACACCTTTTAAAGGCCAAGATACCAAATGCCTGCCACTTTTTTTCTCCCAGCATCACTATTGTAACCTATAGCATTGATGAGACTGCTATTAACTACCCAGAAATGACTTGATATGTAAAATAATGCCTCATTATTTACATTTTAAAAAACAACTTTAAACTCAAACCCCCAATGCTGTCATTCTGGTACAGATTAACCCTCGGCTGGATGGTTGTATCCGAGCCTGGAACCTGATGAACCAGGGACATTCAGGAGTAAATGAAGTTATTCAAGAAAAACAAAGCAAACATTGTTTAGTAGCAGTGGGGAGAGGATCCTTCTACCCTGGCACTGGAATGGCAGCATTCCAGATAGACTATAGTAAGTATTTTTCTGTCCCTATGTGTTTTTGCTGGACTGGTGATGGAATTGATGAATTGTTAAAGAAAATAAAAAAACCCACACAAACTCAGCTATACACCACTGCATCCACCAGTGATTCCCTTAACTTCTGTTAGGAATTTGCTTGAATGAGAATTCTGATCCCAGTAGTGCCATCTGTTCAGTTTCTGGAGTGCTTTACATTCAGAAGTTTATTTCCAAACATTGGGCAGTATTGAAGATCCAGGATTAAAAGTTAGCTGGGGTTTTTCTGTTTTATTTGCTTGGGTTTCTTTAGAATTATAGTTCTTCCTATAAATTCCAGTATTAGCACTAATTTTTCCACAGTGGGGAGGAGATTAAAATACTAATTTTTAACTCCATATTAATTTTTCATTAGCAGATGGATTTACTAATTTCAATTATTCTCTTTAAAACAGATAATCTTGACAGTGCTGAAGATTGGCTAATAAATGTGACTCTGACTATTCGCCCATCCACAGACACTGGTGTTATGTTTGCCTTGGTTTCTAATGAAACAGTGCCTCTTGCATTGTCCATAGTGGACTCTAACTCCTCTGACTCACAGGTGATCTTACAATTCTCCTAGCAGCTGCCAAGTCCCCCAGCTGGGTGAAAAATCAAACTAAAAAAAGCTACTCACACTTGCAGTAGAGCTGGTAGCCTTAATATTTTGAAGATTAGTTCATATAATAATGTGCAGAAAATATCTTTCTATTAATGATTACTGCAGCAGTGACTAAGCACTAATCATTCATGCCAGGGAGATTACAATATGTAATCTTAGCTCAGATCCATTACATCATGTTGTCTTTAACCTTTCCTTCCAAATGCACTGAGCAGAAAGGGAGCAGTGTACACAGTATATGGCATCATGTTAGTTCCAAATTATAAACACATTTTGTTGTCCTTGAGTTTCCACTGACATCCCTTTACATCAGCCATCCCAAGCTGGAGGATAATTATACACCATGGCTAATACAGGCTTTTTCCTAAAGTAAGAACCTGTAGTGAGCACTTGGGTACCTTTCAAACTGTAGGTGAAACAGGATTTCACCTCAGAACTGTAGCCAGAGTTGTTCCCTGTAAAACATTCTCACTTGTAAATGTAAGAGTGGCATTCATCGTCAGAAGTGATGGCTACACATAAACTTTTCCAGCTGAAGGTACCAGTATTTAATATTCTCTTCTCCTTGCAAACATAATGTGCACCAGAACCAAGTAGAATGATGTGTTAAAGTGACATGGGCCACCTTTGATGACCTGCCATTCTTCTGTCTAGAAAATCGCTGTGACCGTTGGGAGCACCACTGTTGCTCAGCTGGAATCAAAGAAGTTGTGTACGCCCAGAAAAGTGCAGGTTGGACTTGTAGTGACCAAACAGGAGCTTGAACTGGCTGTTGATTCACACACAGACAGAAGCAATCCTGAGCAACTCTCAACTCTGCATCAAGCAATGATGGCAAATGTTGTCACCTACCTGGGTGGCCTGCCAGGTGAGGCCTGTTTCTTTTCATTAATTTGATTATTTCTGCAAGCCTGATTGTATTCAGCCTTACCCAAGCTAGGAAAAGCCTACAATTATAAAAAAAAGAAAGTTGGGGGGTTTTTTTGCCTCAAGTGCCTCTTGTTTTCCTCCAATCTTTTGAGCTTTGGAGGAAGCAAGCTTTTCAACAGTAGCATTATTTGGCCATAACCTCTCTCTACAGTGGTTTGAACTTGGAAAATGTCTTGATTGTTGGGTTGGGTGAGCATTGCATGTTTCTGAAATGCCATCATCTGGCACAATTGAGGAACTGCATCAAAAACGTAAGAAAAGCAGGTATTTGTAACTAATCCAAGTGTCAGAAGTGCTGAAGGGGAAGTGAGGAATATGGTTTCAACAATTAAACTCCGGGCAATCTTTATGAGACAGAGAATGTGTTGAAGCAACAAATATTTTGTTCAAAGCAAGCTTCAAGTTAACAGTCTTAAGACATGCACAAGGATTATTTTGTCCAGGAAGTGTGGATGCACTAATGTATAAATAGGCTGAATCAAGAGGAAAAAGAGCATTGCCCCAAGGAAGAAATATTCAAAACCTGAACTTAAACTTGAAAATTGCTGAAGGAAAGATGCCTTGGTTACAATGTCGCTACTGGTATAGATTTTCTGTCTCCTCTATTATTTTATGGAGAATGTATCACAATTCCTAAGAAAATGCTATGGATTTGACTGACACGTCTTGAATTGACAAGGAATGAGAATGAGTCAGTGTTTACTTAGTGCAGGGGGTCAGCAGGTTAACAGAGCCACAGTAACTAAGATTCCAGTAATTTTCTTGGGCCTCTTCATCTTTGTGATGCTTAAATGATTCTTTTTACTACACTGCCAGCCACAGAGCAACTGACATCTTAAGAATGAAGAGCTTTTCATTGCTCAGGCATCCCAAAGAGATAAGAAGCAAGTATTAGTTACTTGCTGCTCCTTAAGTGTCATCTCTCAATTTTAAAAGTTTTAAAAGGTATCTTAAAGATGCAAATAACAAAATAAACATCAAAAACCAACAACAACCCCCCCCACGTGCATTTATTGAAGGTCATAAGTGCCCATTTTTGATACCCCTTTCTACAAACTCATAACAGTACTGGGAGTGTTCCCCTGTTAATTGAGCACAATCAGTGCAGGTTAAATGAAAGCTTCCATGGTTCTGTGACAGCAGTGTTTTCATCACTGGAGGAAAAAAGCAGAAGGGAACAATTCTGCAGGACTGTTTGTGCAGTAACTCAGCTTACAACAAAATAAAATCACAAGGAAACAATATTTCTCGTTCCTAAGATAACCAAGTTATTTCCTAAGGAGGGGTAGGGTGATTAACACTTGAAAAAGAGGGTGCTTTTGAGATCAGCTCCTCATCACCCTCATTCCAATTGCTGAAGGTGCTTGCATCACCTTAGGTCTACCTTGTGAAAAAACAGTTGTACTCTAAGACTTGAGAGCAATACTTGCTGAATTTTGTGCTTAACATATTGTTTCTTGGAAGCATATCCATGATCTGATGCTGCCCTAAGCCAACAATACCTAAATGAGCAGCAGATAAAGTGAGTCTTTCACAGAGAATTCACTTGGAAGCAGCAGTGAGGAAGCAGTAAAATGTGTGAAGTTCCCAGGGAAGCTGCAGATTTGAATCTAGAGTAGCTTCCTGGCAAAAGCAAGACAGTTCTTTGTGTGACCTCTTAACCCAGAAACATCTGTTTGTACCTTAGGACAAGAACAGTGGGCTCCAGGAAACAAACTCGTGGTTCACTGTTGTTAATACAGGAAAAGCTACTATGGAAAACATTCCTAGAGTTCAGTTTCTGGATGGGACCAGCCTTCTAATGCATACTTAACATTTTACTGGCCTTTCTCAGCTCTGCTGACTTGATCTTGAAGAAAAGGGGGAAGAACTCAAGTATTTCCTGCCAAATTGCTCCTTTTCTCCCATGACTAAATACTGGATGGGGAGTGGAGTATTCCCCATGTTTTGACTGATGTGAACAACCCATAGGAATTTTTTATGCCTTGGCCTAATACACTGACTGTGTTTCTGTGCAGATGTTCCTCTGGGTGCTACACCAGTGACTGCTTTTTATAATGGCTGCATGGAGGTGAAGGTCAACAACAGGCAGCTGGATCTGGATGAAGCCATTTCCAAACACAACGACATCCGATCTCACTCGTGCCCACTGATCATGCAGTAACCATTCAGATCTTAATTTAACTTTTGTTCCTTTCAGATATAATTTGTGTAATTAGTCTCATGCCATAATGGAGCTTGCATTATTTCATGCAAGATGTGCCAGGGAAATAAGCACCAGCATGTTTTTCTCCCTTTTTATATGGAATGGAAGAAAAAAAACCCTCTCTGTTCAGCTGGAAAGAGACAATCAAGATCAAAATTCTTTAAAACATTCTTTTATATATATCAGTGGGAAATCTTAAAGCTAGATTTATCTTCCATGTTCATGCTACGTCCTTGACATTTTTTGCTTGGAGAGAAAGTTTAGGAATTTCTGTTTAGAAAGAATTTTACATCTTCCTTTTCATATATCAGCACAAAGTTACAAGTTGCAAATAATTTTAATGTATTAGAATCAAACGAAACCAGACTTACTAATTTTTTTCAAGCATTACATGCAAAGAAAAATCTCTACAGGTTTTGTAATATGTGCTTTTGGTAAAGGAAAAAGTACCCTGGAAGCTACAGCCCAAACTCTTTGTGAATATGTTTACAGGTTATATCTATGTTGGTGAAGCAACTTCAAAATGGAAGTGTTTCTGTAAGTAGCTCAGTTTTTGAAAACAGCTTTGGTTATACTGGACCAGCTTTAATTTGTCTGTCTTTAGAATCTCAGCTTTGGAGTTTGAAAAGAGTTCTGGATCAGCTCAGGTCATTTACTTTCAAAAGTGGGTTAAAATACACCCCAGGCAGTTTTGAAAAACAGAGGAAATGGCTTGAAGGAAGGAGCTCTGCATCACAGGACATCAAATTGGAATTTGCTGCGTAAAACCAAGGAATTGCAGCAGATACTTCAGACTTCTCAACATAACCACAGTCTAATGATCCATCATATTCCCTTTATTTAGGACAACCTTGCCTTCAGAGAGCTCCATAACAGATTTGTGAGCCCTGCTGCCCTTGAAAGCCTAAATTTTGCAAGTAACATCAGAATGTAAGGCCATATTCTGCTCAGCCAACTTTAATAAACCAACAGGTAATTAGAAAAGTACTGCTTTCCTCAGGTGGGCTGATTTTGAGCATTTCCAGTATTTCTTTAACATCCTTTGAGTATTCTTTCCACCTCCAAGCTCATTTTCACACCACCAGAAGCCTCCCTGCACAGCTCACCTGGTGGTTTTGTTAACCCCAAACCAAATAAATAGCAAGAGAATCGCTGTGAGGTATAAATACATCCTCTCATCCATCAAGCACACAGACATTTATCTGCCAGTGTTCCTGACCCCAGCTCTGCTGTCTTCACTTGAGACACTGAAGTGGAAATGGATGTCCAGAAGGATGGATTGTGACAGTATTCATTTGGAGGACTGTCTTTCTCCAGGGAGATTCTGAGTGACATCAGTGAGGTTTCTTCCAGTGTTAAATGCAAGGGTTAGTGCAGCAGAGCTGCAGAACCTGAGCCCATCTTTCAGTGTTATTGCTCTGGCTGAACTTTTTGGTAACTTCACTTCCCACTTGGGTAATGGAATACAGGATTTGCTCCCAGTTTTCACCCAGTACAGCCTCCCAGTCTGCCCAGCAAGAAGCTGACACCCAGGGGCTAATTGCCATTAATACTTGTTCACTTTTCTAGGATGGCATGCATGTACAACAAGCTTGGAATTCTCACTCCATGGAGGGGAAATCCTTTCCTGCAGTCATCCTTCCCTGCTTTTTCACCATCCCAGCACACACACACTGCATGCAGGTCTTAGCTGAAGAATAACTTGACTGAAACAAGCAGGTTTTGCATGCAAGGGAGAGGTGAATTGGGACTTTTGACGTCAAATAAACACATGATTTTTTTTTTTTATAATATCTCTGTGGCACCCATTAATCCTGGAAAGCCCTTGGGTCAGGCTCTGCCTTGTACAACAAGCAGAGAAAGTATAAGATAAAGAACACAAAGCCAAGTGTCATCGGTGTTCTAAATGCTTATGGCCTGCAGGAACAGAAGAAAAGGCGGTTTTTGCTGTTGTTTTTTAGGGATTTTTTTAGATTTTTTTTGTTTAAATGTAATAAATTGTACAGAAATGAAAGAAAAAAACAATCACTTTCTCACACAGACACTATTTCTCTTTGTTTTCATGGAATAATATTCTAGGGTTTTATAGTTAATAATGAAACCTCTGAACTTCTTTTTAATGTAAAAGTGCCTCCCTATTGTAAGAATTAAATAAAGCAGCATTTGCAAGTTTCTTTTCATTTTAAGTTGTAGTTGCATGTCTTTGTTCATTTTTGCTGTACAAGGCTTGTTCTAGTAGTCAAATGTCTTACTCAGGAGATTGTGATCATCTCCAGCATCAAAGAAAAGAATTGGCTCCAATTAATATGCTGTCCAAATAGGCATCCATACTCTCTAGATAATTAAGCTTATTAATTGTTTAATATTACCTGAGGAAATTAGACTTTGCTTAAAACTACATATGGAAAAAAAGAAGATCAGGGCAAGTTACCAGTTCCTGTATTTTCTCCTTCATCAGATGTATTTCATTGTGTTTTTAGGTATAATCATTTCAGCAAGGGCCATTCAGAGTTTATACAGAACAGCTGGACCTGCTCTGCATTTTCAGCTCCTGTGTACTTGTGCTACAAATCCTCATGTCCCAATTTCCTTGAAAGTGAAATCCAGTCCTGAAATTGGTTCTCAATTATACTACAGCAGTTTAGTTTACATGCTTTAATGCCTGCATGTTTTCTGGTAAATTGAGGGCTCTTGATGCTCAAGATTGGCTCTAGGGCTGTAATCTTCAAAGAGAGGCCATGCTCATTTTTGTCATTCTAGTCCTGCCTGTCACTAGCTGGGGCACTGATGTTGGTCCTTTAATGTCATTCATCATACATATACACACTTAGTATTTTATTGCCTCATAAATCTTTTTATATCAAAATAACCACTCTGATTTGGGCACGTTTCATCTGCCAGAAATAACAAAAAATACCCCAAAGAAATGAGATACAAGGAGGTACCCAATGAATAAGTAAGGCACCACTTTCTGAGTAAGAAGAACCAAGGTACTGAGATGCTCATGCTTTTAAAAAATGCTTCCAATCCACAAAATAGCTGTACCACCCTCCTTGTTACCCTGGGCACTTCATTCTGCTCAAGGGGCAGCTAAATTTCATGCGTGAATATGTGAATAAGCAGCTAAGTTGTAACGGAGCTGGTGTGTTGCTTACAGGCACTTGGATCAGCTACATGGGTGCAAATTCATGCAGCTTTGTGTAATTCATTACATGGCTTTAAAAAAAAAAAAAAAAGTTTGAGTTTTCATTAGTTTTTTTTTGTTTTCCTAGAAATTTGTAGTCTCTCAGAAAATAAGGAAAAAAGTCAGAGACCCAGCCCACCTTAGTGCACAGGCTTCTGCCCACTCCAGCTGGGCACTTCAGGAAGGGACACACAAACCAAAACCACCCATCAGAAACAACACTAAACTTGAAACAACCTCCAAATCAATGCACAAACACACCAGTAAAAAAGCACCAGCAACGCTGCCACCCAGCATGAGGAAACTGAGCAGGTATGAGGGCTGTAGAACTGGAGAGCAATACTTCTAGAAGTTATCAGTGGCTTTATTGGTTATACTATAAATAAAATATTAAAAGGTTCATTAGTAGGACAGAAGACACATGCTAAGCTACAAGTGAATTGTTACAAGTTTTGAGTAGCAGAGACAATACCAAATAAAAATGGCTTTGCTTAAAACATGGCCCAAGAAAGAGCAGCTCATCTATAAAACAATATTTCAGACTACCACTCAGCAATATCTTACCTTTCCAGCAGTGAGTTTTCCCTTCTTCAAGTTCTGGTATGATTTCCATCAACGAGAACTCAGCTTAAAAAAAAAAAAAAACAAACCAAAGCTTTCATTAAAGCAAGACTTACTCTTTCCTAGCCTATCACAGAGTGCTTGATCATTGCCACCAGCTGATCACAGACTCCTGCTAACTCAGCCCATGGAAAAGCAATCTGCTCTTCTAAACCTGGGTAAAATCCAGCCTTTTGCCTAAAGGGTTTTTTTCTGGGACAGAAGGTCCTGTGGACTTAACAAACCCATTTGCCTGGAACAGGCAAACCCCATCACCTTGTATTTCCTGGCTTTATACAACCACCAAGGGCAGTAGGGGCCTTACCCAAGCAGCACAGGTGAGCTGGAGTTTGTGTCTTGCTGGAGGTTTATACTCTCAGAGTCTTACAGAGGTCTCCTAAGTAGCTCATTGGCAGCTTCACAAAATGCTCACAGCGAAGCCATTCTGCTGCGTTTGCTGTTTGCCACAGATGGGAACCAAGCTGACAGCAGGGTCTGCCCCAAACTGCCCCTGCAGCTGCTGGGGTGGGTTCAGCCCCCAGTGCTTGGGGTGCCCCGCCCTGCAGGGGAAATGAAGTCAGTCCGGGCCAAGCAGTCAAGGGAGGGACTGGTGTCCTGTCTCCACAGGGGAAGGCTGCTCTTGCAGGCACTCAGCATTGTAGATAAAGATAAATGAACAGCTTTTCCAAGCATGCTCCCTGTAAAAAACTCTTTCTCTTTAAAAATGCAATGTACAAACATTTCACATAAGATGAGCACAATGCCAGTCTTTTTAAAGCCTTGCACTACTGTTTTCTGAACTTTATTTACACACAAAAGACTTATAACAAAGAGCCTGACAAGAATTGGAAATACAGGCTGAGTTTGTTCTTTTTTCCAAACAAATAAACAGAATCTAATACAATAATCTGGGGTAAGATGGATTGATAAATTCTTTGCATATCACTGAAGAGCCCAACCCATGATGTGAATGATGTGAGTCACCTTTCCGTATTTTGTTCCCACAGAAAATAAAATGGTTTTTAGAGCTACTGTGAAGCAGGTAACTTCAAAGGTTATTCTCTCAACTTTTTACACTCTGTAACAACCTTTTTGTTCTGAACTGTCTTTGGGCTTACACCAAAAGGTGAAGATCCCAAGAGTCCCAGGTTCCCTAGCGCTAACAATATTAGCACTGGATGCATTTAGCTGTCCCTTGCTCTATTTTGGGTGTCAGTGACATCCTTAGCTGAAGCTGGTGAAGCAGAGCTGTGATCTGTGGTCTCAAGGGGTAAAAATGTAGTTCAGCTCATCTACAAGACAGTAAAAACAAACGTTGCCAATATTTGAAATGTCCAACTACTACCAAAAGCCTGGAGAGATCATTGCTAATGAAGGATGAAATTGATTTCATCAGTTTTACCCTACACCCTATTGTAGGTCTTGATACATAAACAATCCTCCATCCCTTCACCCCACCCAAAGCCCAAACACCAAACAAACAAACAAAAAGCAACCAGTGAAACTTAACAAGCTGACATTAATTTCTCAGAAATTTGCACGGTGACTATTAAACAGAGCCCCAAAGCACTTTGTGCCTCTGCCCAGAACCAAATGGGTTTTCTTCCTTATGTGCACTGATTTTTCTGCTGCTAATGCTGGGCTTAACTCCTAAATTGCAGAAACTGTTTTTCTAGACAAGTGGCAGAACAGTACACAAAGGAATGATCTCCAAGGGCGCAGAAGGAATTTAGGCATCCCCTTGCTGTTGAAAGTCAACCACCCCACTGTCCTTCATGCCTCTGGAAATCTGTCTTGTTACACAGAGGATCTCAAAGCCAAAACTGAGGTTATGTGCTGTTCTTCACCAGAACAAAGATCTGACTGGGTGCAATTAGGTTTATGTTTGCAGTCAGAGGAGAAAGGCAGTAAGTCCAAAGATTCTCTGGCTTCAAACAAAAATAAAACGTGTTTGTGGCAGTGCTACGTGGGACACCAGATTTAAGCTGTGCCAGCAACTTTCCAGAAAAGCCAAAAATCTGATGACTTCCCATGTCTGCTGTACATTTTACTATATATAAATACAGTATAAAACCTTTTTAATTGTTGCACATAAGCCATGCTGGCTTTATGCAGTGATACCAAGTTTAAACTCCCATTAAGAACTTTGTATGCAGACTTTCCTAAGGAGGAAGGAAGCTGCAATGACACCACTGCCTTTTGCAAATTGCAGCTGGGTTTATTTGCCACTGCAAGTCCATTTGTGCTGCTTTGTTACCAGGAGAGAAGGCTGGGGTAGCTCTGGAGCTCTTCTGTCCCTGTCCTTTGTCTCCACAGACACTTCAGTGTTCATGTGATGATCTGCAAATGTATTTAGAGAAATTCTGCATCTCCACACGGCTTTGTCTGCTCAGAGACTGTGCTGCTGGTCACAAAGTTCACTTTGTCACTGCAGTGCAATGCTAGTTTTGTTACCTCACCTCACAGGAAAAAGCCAATTCTGCCTCCCGACCCAAATCTTCCTTTATAAGAAAAACTTTGTCCAAACACTGTCCTGAGGCAAATTCTCTCTGTTAGTCCCCTCCGTTAGTGGATGAGGTGACCCATTTGTCATCTACACCAGAGAAAGCAGATTCCTCAATATGCTGCTGCTCACTGAGGGCTCACTCAGAAATTCACCTGAGTGCAAACAAAGCATTTTGAGATCCCAGTGAAGCAGATCCCAGTCTGTGGCAGACCTGTTTAGCTCAGCAATAAAATAACTGGATTTTCAGAGTAAAAGGGATGCTAAGTTCTGCCAGGCTCAGGCACATCTGCAGTCCTCACCTCTGGTATTTAATTATCAATTCCCTTGCTGTTTTAGAAACCAAGAAAGAGACATGGATTGGTGATATAGGACTCTACCTCTTCCTCAGCTTTTGTAAAACCTCATCTCTCACTCAGTTTTTTTCAACTCCAAGATCTCCAAGTCTCCTCATTCTTCTGGATGAGGAAGCACCTACCTGAGCCTCCTTCTCTCATTTGCATCACACTTATTTTTCTGCTTCTGCTGTTGGGATTCCAAGCATCTGGTGACATCCAACAACATTTTGGTATCAATACTTAGGTTCAATAGCTCTTCAAGCTGTATTTCTGGGAGAACAGAGTCCCCAGCTGTTTCCCTGGGTCAGTCTGTAATCTATCCATAGTGAATATCTGCTTCTAGAGTTGCACCAAGGCGTTGTATCCTTCTGGGATGTAGTTTTGAAGGGAAAGGTGTTAACTATCATGGAGAACCTGAATTTTTAGCACTGTCAGGGTAGAGACAGGGCAGCAAAGATCCTTTCTAGCTCTCTGTGCCCAACCAGCTGCTGTTGATTTCAAGTCTGCTCTGTACCTGGACTCACCTCCGTAGCTGGACTTCCATCTATCCCAGTGCAGTGATGGTGCTGGGGCTTCCTGGGGACCAGGGTTTGCTTTCATGTTCTCCATCACTGTTTTTGAAACTTCTGTTTCTTTGTGGAGGAGCTGGGCTCCTGTTTCAGAAAATACAGGTCTTAACCCTTCCAATACTCCACTGCCCTGGCAAAGAGAGCCAACATTGACATCAGACAGATCCTGCTTAGCTCTGCAGGGGAGAAGTATTTCCCTGCTGCCTGCCCCTTTGGAGCCTGACTCTTAACATGCTGTTAAGTGCTGGTCTTAAACAAATAGCTGGAGAAAGTCAGTGGTTTGGATCTCTTACTGGAAAAAAATCTGTAGATGGTTAGCTGGTCATGCAAATTGTATTGTTGCTACACTTATTAAATATCTAATTATCTCCTTTGGAACGTAAGCACCAGACCTGACCTCTGTTTCTCCTACCTGCTGAGGGCAGAGGAAGAGAGTTAAACAAAATACCCTGATCCTTCCAGAGAATATACATCTGGAGTCGATGGTCTTGCAGAGATGCTGAGCAGCTGCTTGTTTATTAATTCTCTGCAAATCTTTGTCTTGTTTCCAATAAAACACTTTCTGTCACAGTTTCACTACATTTCCCTTAGACTGGGGCACTGCTTTTCATTTGTATTCTCTGTTTCCTGGCCAAACATTGCATTACAACCAGAGAAAGCTTGCAGGAATGTAGCAGCATATTGGGGTGGAAAACAAACAATCCAGGGATATTGCAAGTGTTTCCAAAACAAGCAATGGACCCGCAGCAGGATCAGAACCAAAGTTCATCCGAAAAGGAACACAAACACACGATGTTTGGGGCAGCACAAGTAAGAAATCCCATACAAAGCACTCTGAATTGTGGGGCAGGGGAGTTCCTGCTCAGAGGACAAAAGGGCTGGCCCCTATTAAAATGTATTTGCCATGTGTCGCTTCTGTCTGCTGACATCAGCCACGGTGAGGTGACCACTCAGACACTCTGCTGCCTTGGGCAAATGTGTTTAATTAAGATACCAAAACCAATGAGAAAGGGATGTTTCTCACATGGCTAACTACAGAAGTGGAGCCTGTATTTGTGGAGAATCCCACATTTTAGGGACAAAACACATCATTCCCCCATAGAGAATTTCTGCCTTAGCTGGCAAAAATCCTTTAATGACACACTGCATTATTTTGGACGAGCTGTTGCCAGTTTCTCACTCAGTGCTTTGATATAATGAGGTACACCAGTTCTTGCTATGTTTTTGTGAGCTGTTAAACTCAGCACAACTACCTGGAAATACACAAACTAGGCTCATGTGAAATATTTTCTAATAATGTTATCAGTCCAGTAACACCAACTTTGAATTTGTTGATCTTTCCACATGCTTCCCAGTGATGATTTACATGTTATTTTTTTTCCCCCTGGGGATCATCATCTTTTAAAGGTTGTGCAAGATCTGCTGTAGGGTAAATACCTGTGCATGTATCGATATCTGGGAAAATCCTCGCTGAGGTTCCTTTTGTTTGCTCCGCTTTTTGGGGTTTTATTGCAGGTGAAATACGAAAATGTGAAGGAATTACTGAGATGTGGATTACTCAGCCTCGGAGGATATGCTGAGCTGCGTTTAGGGATGATCCTGGCAGGGGCTGAGCCGGGCACGGAATTTCCTGGGAGAGCAGTGCAGGAATGCCCGAGATGCTGGGACGGCCCGGGGGCACTGGCACTGCCAGTTTCCCATTATATCACAACCCACGGTGCTCGCTCCTCACCCCGGGCATTCCCAGCCGGCTCCAGCTGCAGGAAGGACGGGGCGGGCAGCGGGGGCAGCTCCCGCATGTGCACCGAGAGCTGGTCAAACCCAGCTCCAACACCCTCCAAGGCTCGCTTCCCGTTCTCAAAGCATTTACGTGCCCGCTTCCCGGGGCTGGGAATGCCGGGGCTCCCGGAGGCGCTGCGGAGACGCGGCCGCGGCGAGGGGCGGCGGGGGACGCGCGGTGGCGCTGCGGCACCGGGAGAGCTCCGCGCCCTCCTCCCCATCCTCACCTTCATCCGCATCCTCAGCCTCGCCCTTCAGCCCCTTCCTCACCCACATCCTCTTCCTCACCTCGCCCTCCTCCTCATTCGCATCCTCCTCCTCATCCCCATCTTCGTCCCCCTCCTCTCCCAGAGCCCCCAGGGCAGCTACAACCCCCGCTGCATTTTAAGCAAGAAAAAGACCAGGGCAGGAACGGTCATTTCTGCTCTTGTAATATGTCAGGTTTTGGCAGAAACACTGCCAGGAGAAACTGAGCACAAAGAGAGCCTCGAGAGTAGCTGTGGTACAAATTAACCAAGTCCTGCCATTTGCAGCCTTGTGAGGTTCTGTAAACACCAACACAACTTTTTAATTTTCTTAATTTATGGGCAAAGAGATTTTCACCCCACAACCACAAAAGGTAGAGGTTTAGTTTAGATGAACATCTGAAATGGCATTTGAAGATCTCGTGAAGTAACTGTAGCACTTCTGAAGTAAATCTCAGTAAATTCATCCTCCCTTCCACAAGTCAAATATCAGGGAATTAAAGGGAATTAAAGTGTCTCAGTTTGAAAAACTATGTCATTTGTAATTATGCAAGTTTCATAAAATTGGACAAAACCTCACCCTATGAATTGCAAACAAAGATAAAAGCAAGAAGTTCATCAGTGCAGACAGCTGTGATCATTATAAATTAAATATATATATATTTGAAGTGTATTAGGCAGAAACAACTTACTTTTCTCTTTTCCCAACCCAAAATATTTCACAAAAAAAATACCAGCAATACACTCTAAAGGCATTCTCAGGTAAGCAGGTGATCCTTTCCAGTTATGTTTTCAAGTGTCTCTAAAAGGCCTGCCCATTCCTGAAGGTTTTGCAGGCAATACCAGCATCACAGCACCCAAAAGGTTTTGTGTCTGGCAGTGAAGAAGACCAAAAACAGTAGCTCGAAGTATAACAGCCACCTGGAGGTGCTCATTTACTGTCTCCATTTGCCATTCATGATGAGAAGAAAGCCAAAACAAAACCTCAAATAAACAAAACCACAAACAAACAAACAAACGAGGTGTGTTTAGGGATCAGAAGTCAGTGTTTAAGATCCTGTTGTGTGCAGCTGAATCCCAATTGCCCTTTTTTGATAAAGCTCATCTTTATGTTCAGATAAGTTGGTCAAAGTTCTCCAGTTAGGAACGACCACCCCATTTCTCAAAAGTAAAGCTGGAAAGTAAAATTAAACCTTGACCTAAAATGAAAGTAGCAAGCCCACGTATTATCACCACCACCATTCTCTGTATTTAACATGCACTGGGATGAGATGAGCACATCTGCTTTGTATCAACAGGCATTTGGGGTTCATCTCCACACACTGAATGTCCCAGCCCTGTACCACACAGGCAGGAGGGGTTTACTGCACAATAGTGGGAGCTTTGTGTTCTTATTGAGCACAGCCCTACCTGCTCACAACTCATAGGAAGGTTTATGTATAGGCTGTTTATGGCACTGACTGTAAAAACAGAGGGCAAAAAAGGGCCAGATGAAGTAATTTTCTGTGCAGAAGCTTGGCAGATAAAAGATGGGCAAAATGGATTTTTATCCTCAAATGTACTTCAGTCCTCCATGCAGATGGCAGGGTTTGTACCAAGGAATGGGAGTGCTGAAGAAAAGAGATGAAGTGCAGAGCTCCAGAGGGGCCAGAGGAAATGGGATATGAACTGCCTGTTCTGACTTCTACTGGTGATCAGGCAGAGACCAGGTGGCTCTTGTATGTCTTAACCAAAAATATCACTTAATCCTTATTTTCCCCCTGAGCACCAGGGACAGGGAGCAGAGCTGAGACCAGCCCTTTAAACCAGCCACACTGATACACATGGAAGTGGGAACACCAGCTTTTCTCCCAGAAATACGTACCTCCAAATATCTCTCAGTCCCTGTTTGATTTTTAGGTGGAATTGCTTCTTTCTCTCTGCTCCAGTTGGGCAGTGCATGAATCTGAATGCGACTGAAGGAGCTGCTAAGACTTCAAGATGGAAGAGGAGCTGGTCTCCTGTCAAAAATCAAGCAAAAATAGGAACCCAATATTACCTTTCAACTGGATTTGGAACAACTATTCATGCAAAAGAACTGTGGCTGGAAATTTGAGCTGTTTTGCTCTGCAATAAGCATGGGCTTGGGTTGGGGTTTTTTGTTTTGACTGTAAAAAAGGAATATTATACCAGTTTGGAAATATGAAATTCATACACATTTGTTGTTGCCTGGTTGTCCCAAAGCAGAGTCAGACACAGAATACAATAAATCTCTCCACCAAGGCTGACTGAAGGGGTAAGGTGCAGCAAGAAGTGACTGATCTTTGAGCTTCTGCAGAGTTTTTGCCCAAGCTGCACAGGTACAACATGGCCCTTACCCCTTTTGCTGTGTTGATTTATTATACTCCCCTTTACTATCAAACTGCTCCAGAATCAGCAGCTCCTCAGGACAGCCCCCAGCAATTGGCTCCAACAGGGAATGCCTCCTTAATGACAGTTCACCCACCTGATATTTCACAGCTTTTCTCTTATGGACTTGTCCTTCTAGCATGGGCTTTCTACATTTCAGTAATATATTGTCCCCATTACCTTGCTGGCAAACATCCTGCTTTTGATGTGTCCCATAATAAAAAAAAAGGTTTTATTGTTAGATTTTGAACCCTTCCTCCTCAGAATCATTTTTGGCCAGCTTAATTATGGCTTCACGTTTAGCTTGCCAGATGGTTTATTATCTTTTCTGCAATCTCCATTTGGGCTCCACTTATTGAAGAGTGTCTTTTATACATCTAATAACCTCTTTAATTTGCTTTTAGCCATGCTGGCTTCACTTCTTGTCCCTGGCTCTCTTAGACTTCACGAGTGCTGGACTAGACTCCAAACACTCTCTCTGGAAAGAAAAGGTATGCAACTCCTTGAAAGAGGCTAGAATTATTATTTCTTTTTTAAAGTGATTTTTCAGTGAAACTGACAACTGTGCCCACATTGTAGCAGAAAATAAATTTCAAAGTAACTTTCTCCCTCTTAAACTCCCCCTTAGAATCATCACGGTTTTCTGGGATGAAAATGGAAGCATCTGCAAACTGAGGGAGAACACCTTTCATGGGGGGAACCCCGTGAGCCAGCAAGATTTAAGGATGAGATGAAGTCCTTCAACATGCAAAATACCTACTCACAGGTTTAATCAGATCTTATGGAGTGATGCAAGTTGAAAGGATTTAACATGCTTGGGAGAAATATACTGTGCTGTTGATAGTGCAGGAAGCTCTGAAGTGAATAATTCTCAAAGCACGTGCAGGGAGCTGGCAAAGAGTGTGCCCTCAAAACAGTGGTCAAGAGGGAATGCGTGATTCAGTGAGTCAGTCAAGCAGGGAGCTTTCATCTTTGGAGTCCTGGTTTATGACTTACTTAAGGCGTTAATTATAAATGTCTTGGGTATCCATCCCTCACTTAATTAATCTCCACACTTGCGTGAAGTGTGAATCCAGATCAGAGCCAAAAGCTCTCCCAGCACAGGGGGCCTCACCCGGATGGAGGAGAGGGAAAGCTGCTGCAGGATTTGGACAGGGTGGGAAGACAACCCGAGCCTGAAGGTGTGCAAATACCTGTGCACCAGAGAGAGGAGAGGATTTGGCTTTTTCCTCCAGCAGAGTCCTCCAGCTCTCAGGCTCCTGATTGAAACGGGCACCCTCAGAATGACAGCACAGCAAAACATCCCACCAAAGGAGGTTTTGCAGTGCCCCCCTGCTGATATTTAATTGATGAAAGGAAAAGGAAGCTGAAAACAATAAGGAAGGTCACATGAAAGTGAGAGAGAACAGAGATAGAGGAAGAACTGGATACCAAGAAGAGAAAAACATAAAATAGAATTAAAAAATACAAAACTAGACATCAATATGTCAGAGGCAATTAGATTTAAATGCTTCAGGACGTGGACTTTTCTCATAAAATACATTAAGTGAGGAAACACTGGCAAACACGGTTCGTTTCACTGCACTACAAGGAACACTCACTAATTAAAAATAAATAAATCAAAACTTAGATTTCTCTGCACATTCTGGTCTTGTTACCTGTGTAACTTGATTTTTAAAGATTTTTGATGTCCTCTAAAGCCTTTTAAGTTACCATTCTTTTCAACCAGCTTCAGCATGAGCAGTCTTCCTCTGTGATTATTCTTACACGTGAATTAAAGATATAATTTCATAATGAACTCGTCAGGTTATGGGAGCTTCTACATCTACCATTTATGCAATCCATTTATTACTGAAGAGTCAGAGGAGCACACACATTATTGCAAAGCATTACTAACCACTGTAACAACCTCTAAGCCTTTTTAAGAACTTTATGATTCAGTTTTCTCTGCCCACAGTCAAGCTTTAATTAAGACTGTAGTTAACTGAGGCCTCATGGGCTATATCTGGGTCATTTTCAATTTGGAAGCTCATCTGTGTCTATATTCTAGATTACTACAGCACAACGATTTTCAGAAGTTAAATTTTTCTAACCAGGGATTATTATATGGAATACTCGACCTCTTTTTTTCACACCTAAAGGATAGAAAAACAATATTTCTCAGATAAGGAAACCTTTGTCTGCAGACCCACTGAATTTTGCCCTGAAACTCCAGGTGAAGATCATGCTTGATGAATAATCCCTGGTTTAATTTCTTCAGTCCAACTTCACTCCTACTAAACATTTGCTCCAGATAGAGTGTATTTAAAAAACTAATTTAAGCAAAACATATTTCTCCTGAATGAACACATGAATAGTTTTATCATTAAGAGTTTTTTTCCTGACTGTGAATGCATAAGTTTTACTACTTAGGGTAAAGCTATGGTTTTACTATTATTGTTTTAATAGAGACTAAAAAACATTTCCACTTTCTGAGCAGAACCAAATGTGTTTCAGAGGCATCTGTTTATAGCTGTCAGAGGTCTGGTTTCTCAGCAGGTGTGAAATCACCAATAACTAACATACCTGCAAATTCCAGTCACGTTTTCATATGGAAACAGTCTGGCTGATGATGCAGGAGTGAAACGTAGACAAAAAGCAGGGGTTTTTCCACCAAAAACCTGGCTGGAGTTCAACAGATAACCTAGAACAAATCTCTTTTGCAGAAATACAATTACTGTGAAAGCAGAGAAAAATATATATTTGCTATATCACCCTCAGGGTTGTTGAAGAAACTTGGAAATGTGCTGCTTAATAGCTTAGCACTGGAATTCAGATTGAAAGCACCTCTTTTTATTTCATAAAGACTTCTGATTTGGCTTTGATTTCCTAGCTTTTTGTGACTAACTTTTGAGTAGTAAGCACTTGAGAATGTTGTTATTTTTAGATACTTTTTTTTCCATTTAAGATTAAGCAAAACTCAGCTTTCTACATCTAATTTCTTCTCCCTGCTGCAAGCTCTGTGTGTGCAGACATAGATAAAGGATCGTGGCTTCATCTCTCACGGACCCAGAGAGCTGCAGAGAAACGATTTCACATGCCATTACCTTTAGGCCTTTTGGACACAAAACATAAAGCTGCAGCTGCATTGTAAACTTGCAAAGCTAAAGTGAATCTCAGTTCTTGTTTTACTTGGAACCTCATGGACAATCTTTGCTTCAGAGGTCGACCAGAGGAAGGATCACATTGTGACAGGACATGGGGCAACGGCTTCAACTGAAAGGAGATGGATTTAGGTTGGATTTTAGGAAGGAATTCTTCTCTGTGAGGGTGGGGAGGCCCTGGCACAGGTTCCCCAAAGAAGTTTGGGCTGCCCCATCCCTGGGAGTGTCCAAGGCCAGGTTGGATATCCCAGCCTGGGATAGTGGAAGGTGTCCCTGCCCATGGCAAGGGGTGGGACTGGGCGATCTTTAAGGTCCCTCCCAACCAAAGCCATTCTATGATTCTGTGGTCATGAATTCATTGCTCTTGTGCCCCTTGTCATTCAAGACAAGGAGATAAAACGCTTTTATCACTTCATCTGGATAGCTAATGTGGCTTCTCAGTCTACATTGGGACAACAAAAAGGAGAAACTCTTAATAAAAAATTCATACAAATTAGTAGGTGCTCAAAAAAACCCCCAAACCAACAAAACATTACTCAACAAAATGCAATATTTCAAAGACTTCATACAGTCCAACCTAAACACAGACCAAAATTCCACAGTCCCCATAAAAGTCTGCTTTTTAAAAAATCTTTTTTGAGTTTACACCTCTGCCTGTTCTGTGGGCACCATGAGGCAGGCAGAGGGGGCACAGCTGCAGGGTGTTAAGGGTGGCAGCTTTAATAAGAACCATCACTATGTAAATAGTTTGACAGTCATTTCAATTGTGTTTCTTTGTGATGGAGAAAGACATCTGATGGCCTTATTTCCACATGATGGAAACACACAGTTTAATAATCTCATCATTTTTCAACAGCAGGCTATGAATATTCAATAAAAATTGTATTTTTTAAATATTTTTTATCCCAGCCTTTTTTCCTTCCACATGAAATTAAAATGAAAATGTGGGGAAATTCGTAGTTGATTGCTCTAAGTTCCCATTTTCTACCTCTTTTGCTGTGGACTTGAATAATACTAAAACTATTCAATAATCACAAGAAATCCTTGGTGGCAACGACCGCATCTCACAGCTTTTGTTCTGCTCTAAATGCTCATCCTTAAGGACTTAAAAAAACCACTAGAAAGTGGTAGGCACCACTGCTTTATCTGTCATGTTATCCTCTGCTCTGTGACTGTTTGACACAGAATAAAAGATGATATAAAGTTTACTAGCCTGACACCAGAAGAAGAAGATTGAGTACAAAGTTAATCAGAAAAAAATTGCTTTCATTCCCTTATGAGCTTTGTAATCCTCCAGGACTGGAGGAGCAGAGGAATTGAGGTCCATGGTGATGCTCAGCTGCTGCTCCTTAAGATTTTTACCTGTGCAATGATGACAGATTTGCTGTACCTCTACTATGCCAACTGAATATGTAAATAGATTAAGGGACATCAATCTAGAATTCACTAGGAACTACAAATATTTAGGAATTGTTCTTACAGCAGTCAGTGGAAGTATTATGACAATTTTAATGGATGTTGTACAAGGTTCAAGGACAGGGAAATAAAATGTTTTATTCCTGTGGCTACCTTACACCCATTCTGATGTCTGCTATAATGTTGTTTTGGACTTTTTTCCCCCAAGCATTTAACAGGAACAGATATTTGTATAGGTGCTACACAATTGTGCTATGGGGAAATGTTGAATTACAAACTGAACTTCATTCCTGAGAAATTGTAATTACTGCCCAGGAGAGTGTACCTCAAGAATCTGCTTCCTCTCTGGTGTGGGAACCAGGAATCTGCTGTGCACCTGATCAGAAAAAGCAAAATAAATCCCTCAAATAAAAGAGAAAAAAAAAAATCTCACAACCAGAGAGTACTCACACAGATTCACACCAATATGTTTGGGATTTCAGAGTTCTGCACAGATGTCAGACAGAGAACTGGGATAAGAGGGACCAGTGCCTGGTAATTACAGTTACATGAGCTGACAGAAAGGAAATTTGCTTTTAGAAACTCTCTCCCAAACCCGGAGGCCAGAACATCTCCTGTTTAGCAGAAGCAATCCCTTTCACTTCCACAGTGCGGCTCCAGGTAACACAGGACACATGCAAAGGGCAGGATCACGTCTTGCTGCTTCCTCGGAGTATCAAGAGTTCCACAGATGTGCCACCATCACCTAAAAACATTTACAAAACCCTTCACTACATGTCCAGCCTCAAAGTTCCTGAGATATGCTAAAAAGTAGACCTAAAATCAATAAATGCTTAGTTTTTTAATTTGCCCAACCCCACTCATGGTGTGCCAAATTCACACATTGCAAAATCCATGGGGAGGAAAATATTTTAATAAAAACTCAAGTAAAAAGCAAATTTCAGTCCATATTGTTAAATTCATGAAGCCACTCAGCAGTGGCAAGGTGATAGAGTTCAGCTGGATGACAGCAAGAGCTGAGTGGCCAGCCAGAAGTTCTTAAAAGCCAGACCACCCTGCATTATTCCCATCTTCTACATCAGGTAAAGCCAGCTCAGAGAGAGCAGGAGATTTTGGTTACTGATGTAGAAACCAAAGTTCTCTCCCTCAAAAAGTGCTTCCACGTAGGTGCATACTGAGCAGCAGCATTTATAGGATCAGAGCCTCTGCTGCTTTTCTCTGTGGCTGTGTTGCAGGAATAGCAGCAGAAGGGCTGTAACGCAGCTGGAGGCCCTTGGAAACCATTCTGATTTACTGGAGTAGCTGCACACATCACTGTGGAGCTGCCCCTCACTCTCCTTTGGGGGCAATCCCGTGCTTGGAAAATTCATCTTTCCTTTTCACACCACCTGGGTCAGGACCCCTGAAGGACTGTGGGCTTTTAAAACTCACTCTTTGGAGGGTGGAGATGTGCAAAGCCAGCTCCAGGGCTCGGTGGGAGTGCTGATGCTGGGCTTTCCACCCAGCAGGATTCCTCTCTCCAGGCCAGCTCCAGCCTCATTAAGAACAAGTGCTGATTGTACCCATACACAATCACTGAGGAGGAGGAGGATGAAGGCAAGCAAAGACTTCTTAAACCTTCTTGCATTTCTGTAGAGAAAATTTGCATATTGCCTGTCCAGATCAAATTCTTAAGAGGTTTTTGAGCTTTTAACTAACCAAATTTTCTCACAGAGTTGTAATCAAGGGGCTCCATCAAGATGGAGGTGCCTCGCTGAGAGGGAGCAGACTTCCTGAAACCTTGGAGCATGTTTGTCCACGAGGAGAAGGAAAACCTGAGTTTCCAAGAACACAGATTCTTGAGAGAGCAACCAAGTCACCTGTAATGGGCCTGTCCACTAAACGTGACCATGGTCCATGCAACGTTGGCAAAGTGATTATTCTACTTTGGCCATGCTGTTTAAATGAGCACAACCAGGGTCATTAATTTCCTTTAGCCATCTTTGATTCAAGAGAGTTTCAGATGGACTGAACACCTCAGGAACACACATTTGCCACCCTAGGCAGCTCCAAAATCATGGAGCACATCAAATTTCTTGCTCTGCAAGAATTAGAAGAGGCCAAGTCCTCAGCCCATTCTGTGAACAAGTGAAGCTCATTTGGTTTTCAAAGTGATACATTGACTTCTAACGGCTGTCAAACTGTCCAGAACAGCTTTAAAATGCACTGTAGAGCAACAGGATGAAAGTCACAGTATATCCTCCTAGAGCTGCAGAAGCTGTGATCTCATGTTCAATCTGTAATCTGAATTTCTTCAGAAGAAATGGAAGTGAGTTCATTTCCTGGTCATGCTAGTAAAGGACCTCTGTGATTATAAGGCACGGGAGAAGCAAGGCTCTATAAACGTGAAGTAATAAACTTTCCTCACCTAAATAACATGGAGGGGGGACATGTGTTCCTGTTTGAACTAACAGCTCTGACAGTACCAGTTAAAGCAGAGTATAAGTTAATTCATTCAGGGGCTGCTACTGGATAAATATTACAAAATAATGGCAAATGATACCTCACAAAAGGCATGCACTGAGTTGGACAGTGTGGACTCTCCTCAAATATGGGGAACTGCCTGCTCCTAAGAGGTCTTCAGTTCTGATTAATCATTTGCAATCTGATCAAATGGAAGAAAGCAAGCTGCCTGGTGCTAATGACTATTTTCCCTTTCTTAACAGCTGACCCAACAACTGGGCACCCTTCTGGGCTGAGGAAAAAATTAATATTCCTCAACTGACTTGAAGAAATTTAAAGACTGAAACAGGCTGCGTATGGGGATGCAGCTAAAAGGAGGTTAAATAGCAAGCAATTAGCTGCAGATAAACTATGAATCAGTCTGGTTGATGACAAACTAATTTCAGCTTTTGCCTCTTCAATGTGTTTCACAAACACAAAAAGCAGGCTCACAGTGAAATGTGAGCAAAACATGACTTTTCTGTTGAGGGAACACATTCCTTCCTTCCTTCCTGCTCTCTAGGAACAAGGGGGAAGGTTTAGTGTGAACACTTCATGAAGCCCTTCAAAAATCCAAGGAAAAGATTCCCATTAACATGTGAGTGTTCCATTGGGAAAGACATCATCAGTGTGATGAGCAGATCACACTTTCTATTTGATATTATGCATTTAAGCAGTTAATTGTCTGTCCATAAAATCTGATTGATGAGTACTGAAAAGATGATGTCTTGTAGCTACAATTTTTATTGAAACTAAAGCTTTTTTTCATGTTTCTTTGTTAATACTGGGGCTTCTTTAGTATTAAAATATAATAAATTCTTACTTTGCTACCTGAATTCACAGAGTGAAATTTCTACTGAAAAGGTGAAAAAGTTTGAAAAGGACTAGAGGCACCACGGAAATTCAAGAGATGCTACATGAGGAAATCATTAATCTGGGAGATGAGAGAGAAAACAAAAGAAACACTAAGAAACTTTCTCCAGATTAATTTTTAGAATTTCTGTTACAAACTATTTTAATTAGAGTAATTTTAAGGTTCAACTGACTTGCACCCCTTGGTTTTAAAGACAGTGTCAGAGGTCTGGCCTACACCTTGATTAGGAACAAAAAAATCTGATCAAACACCCTGGGTTACACTGGGGTCAATGTTAAAAGGAAGCTACATAAAAAGAGGGTATAGCCAGGGCTGTTTTAACCACTAACCACAACAACAGGCTAATTTGAACCATGATTTTATAAGGATTGATTAATTTCTTTTTTTTTTTAGTGGTGATTTTTATTCTTTGAATGCAGAGACACAGGAGAAGTTCTAGGGAACCTGTTCACTGAGGCCCATTGCAGCACTGTAAATTGTGATAGATCCCTCCAATAATTCTGTCAGCACTTCATGTTTGAAATACATCACCAAATTGTGCATATTTATTTCCTACTACACACACACAGAGGAAAAGGCCTTTTCTGCAAAGATGGAATCTGGGCTACAAAGGGAAAGCATTTTTCAGAGATGTAACTTTCACCTCTTGCTTTTCTTTTGCCTCTCCAAATTTCATGGCTTGCTTTTGACCTCTAGCTTTCCTGCTGCTCCTACTCCCATACATAGGCATGCACCTCCAAAAACCACTAATGAAAGTTATTTATGTTTATATTCACTGGACCAAATCCTGACCTCTTCCCAGGGTGTTTCTCTGCACACCAAAGCATGGGCAGAGCTGTGGGATTTGCTGCAGGCTCAAGCTGTATTCCACCTTCTCTCTAGTCATGGCCATATGTGAACTTGTATTTCCCAATACCTGCTTTTAAAATCAAGCCTTTTTTGCCTAAAGTGGGTTCTGGAACACACTGGTAGTCAGATAGAGACAGGAGTGTTTTAGAGCTGGTCCTTCTTCTTACCATGGGTAACAACAGTGAAGAAAGCAGGAAAGTTAACTGGAGGTTTAGTGCCTTGGTTCTGGAGTACCAATGGAAAGATGATCTCACCTTGATAGCATTTTAAGGAAGCATTTACATGAGAACTAGAATAGCTAGAAGTGCTCTTCGTGTATTTCCATTGTAGAAAAACCTTATAAAGTGTAATAAGCATTTAATACATATATTTATAGAAGTTTACTACAGCTGAATAGAATTTACTTATAAAGGCCTGCAGTAATTAAAGCACTTCTACCCTCAGTGAAGAAAGGCCAGCTAAGAGACTGTCAAATAACACAGAATGAAATAATTTGTCTTTTTAACCATCCTATGGAGTCCTATGCATGTGATGTAATTCTCTGTTCAATTCCATAGAGAAGGTATCATTTCCTGTTAGAGTCCATGGGGTGTTTGCATGGTGGTTTCCTTTCACAGACTCCTTAGCAGAGCCAGAAAATTCATTTTCTCTGTATAAACTTAATGGTGGAGCTCTTTTCTTCTGAAGCCATGTGATGCCTTTCCCCACAAAAGCAGCCTGACTCTTGTTTTGGAGCCTATTTCCTTGCATATGGCTTCTGCACGGAGGCAAACATCACTGCACTACTGAACCAGTATATTGTCACACAGTGATTAATTTCTCCCTTATTTTCAGCATGAAAATCTGTGGTTCAGACCCCCATGTGGTAAAATAATAGGCTGAAAGATTAGCCACCCCCACCATCTGTTACCTGTCCCTGACTTCACCCACTTTTTCAGGGGCCAATTGCAATTTCAAAATCTGTCATTGAATGAGTCTATTTTCTTTCACGTTATTACCTAGATGACTTCAGTAATTCCACCCAAATGGGGCCTGAAAAAGAAATGCTGAGAGCAGTGAATACAAGTGATATATTTGCATAATGCAGTGGAAGAGAGAGTGCTGTGAGAGGAAATTCTTAATGCTGGTGTCTCCCGTCAGTGTTTACAGAAGGGTGACGACTCCATTGCCTGCTCTGGAGTCACTCCAGAGGGCCATGAGAGAGAGAAATGAGGTTTCCAGCATCCCACTCCTCACCAAAGTCCTCTACTGGGTACAAGGATTGAGAGATAATAAACTATTCCTTCTTTTAGTGTGCCTACCAAATGCTGACTTTTTTTGATGGATGTTTATGTCTATATAGTTGAAGTTATGACGTCCAAAACATGGGAAATTAAAAGGGAGAGGGAAAGAAAGAAGGACAAGGAAACTCAAACAGAGGGGATATCTATTTGAAAAGTATCCTGTGATCAATATCCCCATTAATTCCTATGACTGATGGGCTCCAAGCCACATTCATGTGCCCTGTAAGTCTGGCATGCAGCCCTTCGAACACATGGCAGTGTTTGCACAGGAACCTTTGCCATTTGAGGGCTCAGCACTGTGGGCACAGCATGCTCTGGCTGCAGAGAGCTCTGTGAAAGGCAGGAATCATCCTCATGGATCAAGGTAAGGCAACCAAGATTTAGCCTGTGGCAAATCCTACTGAAAGCAGCAAGAATCCATACTACCACTCTTCTTCTCTTTTTCTCTTTTTTTTTTTTTTTTGGGTGTGGGAGACACTGCAAAGGCAGGAGCTGTGTTTCTGCATTTTACCAGCAACAGCTTTGCAAACACTGCTGCTGTTTCTGAAACAGAAGTAGAAACAAATGACATTTCTTATAGCAGCCCCTTTTTTTGTTCCCATTTGAGCAGGTAAATAACTCACGTCTTGGTGCCTTTAGACAAAGTTGTATTTAGAGGTGCCCTCTGCTTTCTCTGTTTCTGTGTGCAAGCTACAGCTCAGGACCACTCTAAAGGCTGCAAAGTTTCCCTTATTTAAACTTTGCCATGAACAGTATGGCATCAATAAAGAATGGCATTTGTCTATGATATGGGTAAAATGCTAAACTTTAGCAATGAAGTGAAATTCCACTATTGAAATTTTACTTTTGAGCAAGTAATTGCTTTATTCCAGGCTATCTTAACACTCAGACTACAGTACCTGCCTGTATTAATTCTCTTTTTACACAGGCACAGTAAAATATTTAACTCAGCTGAATGAAAGCTGAAGTAACCTGCCTGCAGTCTCCCCACAAGCTTATTCAAATCACACATGATCTGAGCCACCGAGGTGTGGGCAGACCACAACCACAAAATCCCACTCTTCCCCTCAGCCTGGCCTTGGATTTCCCTGCCTGGAACTTTCCCTGTCAGCTTTGCTTTCTCAGTTAGATTTGGGGCAACTAACACTGACTTCTGTGCTCACAGAGCGCCGAGCACATCATCGGGACACAACAAACAAAAGCCCTGCGAAGGCACTCCATGCCACACGGAGGGAGCTTTGTTTTCCACATCCATCAGCTGGATTGTTCTCCCTGGGATATCAGGCCAGATTCCCGGTGGGAGTAAACAGCTCAGCCTGGCTGTGCGTGACAGAGCTGCCCCCAAAATGAGCTACTAATGTTTATGTGCAGGAACAGCCTCAATGTCACTCTCATGTCTGGCTCAGGATTCAGAAGACCATAACTGTTTGACATAACCCATGTATTTGTTATTTTAGGGGGCTGGTTGGAAGGAGATGGCAAAGGTTTAGGAGTCAATGATCTCCATCAGCTCTACAAACAAGGCAAGACTGCTGGGCTTTGTTTTCTTTTGGGAACTTTCCAAGCATCAGTACTTTGCAAGTTACCCCCATAGGCAATTCAGTGTCTGTTTCAAGTTAATGTGCTTTGTTTTTCAGGCCACAAATAAAATCAGAACAAAGTAAAAGTTCACATTTGTTTGAAAACAACCCAAATTGCATATCGTGTGAAGAGAAAGGTAAAAAGAGGGTCAAGGAAGCTGGGAGTAGAGGGCATGGGATAGGGAAAATCTCTCTGGAGGAGGGAAAGTGGTTTTTAATACACAGAAAAAAGAATACATTGAAGAGAGGAGAAAAAGATAATAGGAAGAAAGTCTGCATGAAAATAACTCTGCAATACTGAAGCTCTCTTCTTCTTAGTGAGGTTCTGGTCTCACTCATAAGAGGGTCACAGGGACTGAAACTACTCTCATATTTCCATTGTATTAGAGACACGTGAAGCAGATGACACCAATAAAACCAAGATACCAGGCCAAATCCTGCCCTTGATTACAGTCATTCAACTAATTCAAGAACCTTGTTCAATGTAACCTTTTAATTCTCTAATTCCTGAGAAAGCTACAGCAACAATGGAGGACTTGTATTAATTACATGTCAAACATATACCTTTGTTAAAAAAAAACTTACCATAGAAGGATTAAGAGGGATTTTTTCTTTTCTTCTTGGCAACAGCAAAGATCTGTTTCCAGATCTGTGAATGTGATGCTGTGATAGCTGATTTCTCCCCTACCTTTATGCTTTGATGCCACAGCTGTTTTCTCCAGGATGGCAGCAGAGTTCGGCTGCTCACTTGACTCTTGGAAGACCTATTTTTCTAATTCTTGGACCTATTTTTACACTCCTCCACCCCTTCACAAATACTGGATGAATCTGGAGACAGCAGCCCCGACCCGTCAGGTGGGGATTACACTTTCCCTAAAACATAAATAGGGCAAAGCAAAAAAATGAGTATGCTTCAGTGCTGAGCTCTTTTCTGGATTGACAGATTTTCTCTCCTGTGTTGGATTTGTGAAGTCGCCCTCAGAAATTTCAATTGACTACCATGGCAACTGCAGTGGGCCAGTAGTAGCCATAGTGATGCCAGATGGTGAGAAGTTATGCCGATGACTGCACAGAGAATTGCTCACTGAATGCTGAATTCAGATGAGTGCACTGGATCCAAAGTAATCAGAACTGAGCACAAATGCAGGTAGGGAACGACTTCCCCCCCAGTACAAAAGCTAGTTAAAAATAATACAAATATTTGTGAGAAATTAAAGCAGGATAAAACCATGTTCAGTGGTACAAACACTTATCAGTGGGGTAGTTTCACCCTGTCATTCACTGAGCAGGTTCATCTTGCCATGAAGACATGCAAAAGAGAGAAAAAGAGGGGAAAAAAGGCCAGAACAGCTGATTTGACTAAGATGACTGCTGAGCAGGGGAACTGGCAGGCTCAATGAACTCTAAATAAGAGACGAAACCTTTGAAATCCATGTCACCACCTCAAGACTGGCTACAAATCCAGGGTGACCCACAGCCACCACAATACATGGGTGAGGTTTTGGTATCCCCCTACCTTTATGTCCTTAATCCAATTATGAACAGTTGTTCACATCAAGCAATTAAAAACCCTAACCTGAACTTCCAGACAGTTGGGAGACATGAAAAAACTTAAATCTCATTTGTGACATTGGAAGGGATTGTCTCCTTGTCAAAAGCCTGAGATTAAGGCCAAGACCTCCTTCCTACACAGCTCTAATAGGGAACCTCAGTGCCTGGATATTACAAGGAGGACAGCCAAGGAGAAATTCCATGAATGTCTTGTCACCTGGGATAAGAAATCTGTCAGAACAGAGACATTTTTATTGTTCCTGTAAGTTGTATGACTACTCCTTGCACTATTTTTGTTGTTTATTTTTCTCTCTGAAAACAACTCAGAAAACTCTGCTTGTGCAGAAAGCTGGCACAATGCAGGGGAAAATTTGCATTGTCCAGTTATCCTCTTACCCAGGCATTTTATTTCCTTTATTTCCTTTGCAAGGGATGGAGAAAAAAAGTCCTTGCCTTTCAAAAGTCCCCTTGATAGAAACAACGAAGAGATGCAATTGAAAATCAAAGCAGTATTTTAGATACTCTCCTTTCATGACAAAGTTTCAAGGTTCTCTGTCAAGAAGAACTGTCAGACAGGGAGAAAAGCATGCAACACTCTTCTCTTTGATGATTAAAGAGAAATAATGGGAAAGTAGCCATCTCAGTAAAGCTGCAATAAGAAAAAAAGGGAGTGTTTCTCGCTATGGATGCAGCCAGAGCAGCAGCCAACACGGTGAGATTAGCAACAGCTTGAAAGTATTTCTCCACACACAAAATGACCACATCAGAGAATACATTTTTGTGCTGCTCTTAGGATTAGTTGACGGATGATCTCCTCAGCTGAGCTGCTCACCTACCTGATGTCTCAATAAATGTATTTCATCAAGGAGGGATGCCGATATTACAGCGATTTTGAGCAAAGCAAATCACACCAAACCATTGATATTCTAAGTTCAGCAGCTGATCTTGCATGGTTGCTAACGAATGCAGGCAAAGAGACCACAGTGATTGCAGCAGTGGACTGAGCTCATGTCTCACGTTGGCCTGAAGATGCAGTTTGACAAGTGCTGCTTAAGCAAACCTGAGCACGTCAGTTATTTCCCAAAGATTTACTCACCACAGTCACTCATAGCACAAAAGGCAGCAATCAGTCATTAGCAGGCAGCAAAGAAAGCTTTCCCAGGGTATTATGTATCATGTTTGGACAGTTAGAACTCACAGCTATTATTTATTCACACCACCATAAATTATTCTCCTCCAAATGAACCTGAGTCACGTAAATGCTGACTTGGAAACTACCAGAGGTCTCTCCTTTCCTGCAGCATGTATTTTTCCTTTCTAATAAACTTCCTGCCTAAAAATGGAAAACCAAAGTGAAGCTGAGGTGTTTAAAATCAATGCCCTGAAGGCACTTTGGTTAACATTTGCTGTGTCCCTTTTAAGGCTCTAAATTTGTCAAGGGCTAAAATCGTATCAGCACTGCAAAACAGCACCACTGGTGCCTGTGAGTAACTTTCATGCTGGTGTAAGCATCAAATTATTTTTCACAGGCTTTTGCCTTCCTCTTTTTTTTTATTTTTAATGCATATTTTGTTCTGTCAAACAATACCCAACCAGGCACTCTAGATATGCTCTGTAAAACCAGTGCAAGTTATGCAAACCTCCTGATGGGCACTGATGTCGTTCTGTGGGCATGATCTAAACCAGGGAAGAGCAGGACTGAAAACTCCTTGGGAGTAATTTTAACCAGCCAGAATCTGGTGCTGAATTATCACTAAACTGAAGCCATTTTACTATGCCTCTATGGGGGTCCATTCCCCCAGACAGTTCCACAAATATCAGATGAAAAATACCTCTCCTGTTAAAAATAGAGAGAAAAAAAACCAAACCAAAACAAAACAACAAAAAAAAACCCCAAAACAAAACAAACAAACAAAAAACTAACTTAACAACCCTATAAAATAACAACAATAAAACACATATGCACATACTTTCTCCCAAAATAAAACCCCCACAAAACCCCACACCTAACCAGACTGCTTCCTGCTACTTTCTGAAATTACATGGTTTTGAAAGAAAGGTAGCAAGAATGAACTGGCAGGAGAGAAGCTGTGTTGCACTCACAGGTCTAAGGTGCCTTCCTGGCCTCACCCCATTCCTAATTGAAATAAATTAAAAATGCAATGCCCTCTGAAGTTATCCACACTGTTGTAGAGCTAAAGCCAACCATTTTAATGGATGGCCCTTAAACACAGAACGTGTTACACCCCTCAGCTTCCAGAGCAGCTCTAGAGACAACCCAGAGTGTTGTGGGGTATCCAAAAGGGGGTGGTCTAAGCAATGATCAAGTTGGATATTTCAGTAGAAAGATGAATTTATCACAGGGTGTTTCCTCCATTGCTCAGCCTTTGAGGAACAGAGCAGATTGTCTCAGCTGTAGTGTTCTCAGAGATATTTGTGCTACAGCTTCTGTGCCTGAATTATGCAAAAACTCAGATTTGATGCACTGAGTTCAGGGGCCAACTGCCTGCCCAAATCTCTGACTGCTTCATTGTCAGGCCATGGCAGAAGAAGACATCTCCTTAGAAAATAACTTAAAAATTACTTTATCATTATTTTAGGCATCTCTGACACTTCTTTGGGATTTTCTGTCTGCAGGTCCAGCAGACACTGCTGGGAGAGGAGCAATTCTATTGACAAGCTGTCCCTGGAGCTCACTGTAAATGTGACACTGTGCCTCACTTGTACATTTTGGAGGTGTCTTCTTATTTCATCTATTTGGCAAAATTCATCTCACGCATACTGGAAACATCCCTGCTGAAGAAAATTATTGTTGTTACTTAATTCACATAAACACTGCAGAAGGTATTGGCAAATAAAAGGGTTGACCTCCACTGATTGCTGCAGCATGAAAGTGTCTTTGGATAATTGTTTCTCCCGAGCCTTCCAGGATATGAGACAGGCAGTTTGGATTTAATTTTAAATATCTGTATCTTTAACTGCTTTGATAATTTCTTCTGTACATCCATCTCCTTTTCGGTTCCAGGACAGAACCAAAACCAGGCCACCACTGTCCAAATCGGTAAATCTGGTGTCACCTTTATCTGTCATTAAAGCTTGAAAAGACAGAAGCTCCTAACAGGCTGAAGTCAAACAAGATCAATTTTTGCAAGCTCAATAAGACCAAATAATGTGAACAAGCACTGAGAGACAGATCCTTGATTGATATCAATTGTAACCAATGGTGTACACAAATTAAGGGCATGGCCCTGAACTTTGGTATTTCTTCTTCAGGACCTTAGCTTTGAACTTCTGAGGTCCCTATTTACCCATTTCCTTGCAGAGAATGTTTCCCGTTTAAATAAACACTATCAGGGCTCTTCACATAGCACAGGAAGTGCAGGATTCGGATTCACTCAGGGTCTTGCTGAAGTGAGTCATTTATTATTTCAATTAATTGTTCAGCTTTGCTTATATGTTTGCTATCATTCTACCAGGTTTTGAGGTGTTGAACTCTTTTTTTTTTTTTCTTTGTCATTCTCAGGGCATGATCTTTGCAGGAAGGGGCTGCACAACCAAGGCAGCTGCTAAAGAAATATGTCACTCATTAGTTTCACACTGGAAAAGTAAATATGCTAGCAAAAGTCTTAGGTGTCTGTTTATTTGTGAGAATGTCTGTGGCTGAGACTTACGTGAAATAAACTAAAAGAAGATAAACGTCAGCACCTCGTCTGACAAACGCAAAACAAGGGGCTTTATCCTAAACTGGAAGTCCTTTTTGCCTGGGGGAGAATGCCTGCAGTCCCACTTGCTGCAGAGGAACTCCGGAGATCTCCAGCCACACCTCACAGTTTGTGCCTGGGTGGGATGCAGCTGCCGAGATGTTTGTTTATCAAACTCCCCAACTCTGCTCATCAGGCTCAGCTCGCAGCCAAGTCCTCCCCCTGACCCATCCCAGGGACTCCTGCAGCCTGTGGGGAGCCGGCAGAGGGAAGGCTTTTCCCCCTGTGCTGAATAACAACTCCATTTTCAGCACTTCATTAACCATTGCAGCTGCAACAGAACCACTTTAAGCGGGGAAATAAAAAACAAAACAAAACAAAAAAACAAACACAAATCTCATCAACGCTGCATCAAGTTGCCACATCCAGCATTAAGGAAGGCACAGTTCACACCATTTTTAAAGCTTTTAAAAAGACCCTTTTTGCCACAATGTTTACAGCTGACAGATACAACAACTTCCCTCATCCCTCCAAGTTTCCATATCCAGTCAGTCCCTGTGATCTGGGCCTCTTGAAAATCTGAATTTCAGAATGGACGGCAGCCTTCTGCACTCTGCCTGTCCCCAGAACAAAATCGACTCTTCAGAGATCTGTTAGCATATCCAGTTTGCAGCTCATCCAGTTTGGGATTTTCCCTAATCACCTGAACTTTGGGTTATAAAATATCACTAAGGGGTTTGCAATAGGTTGATGTGCATGTAAGAAAAACAGCTACACAAAGTGCAAAGCTCCGAATTTGACTATTCAGCGAAGAAATTTCAGTTTTCCTGCCAGAGGTTTGTTTTTATTTTTTTCCCATTCGTCTTTTTCTTTTTTTTTTTTTTTTCCTTTTTCTTAAGGAGCTATTGCCTGGGCCATTCAATTTACATTAGTAAATGAATTATGTACACGAGCTGAGAGTCACACTGTGAAGTGATGCTTTGAATGAAATACAGGATGTATTGGATTAGGGAAAACTTAGACTACACAAAATCTCGGTTGTTTCTTTCAGTAGATTTGCGGCAAAAGGACTTTTTTCCTCATCCTACCAGCCGAGGCTGACTGTGCATTCTTAAAGCTGTTTTTATAATTACATGATAAGAATTTAAACTCTCCTAAACTTTGATTAAACACAGAACTTAGGCAATTCATGGATTTTCCTGTCATTTAAGAGCTCCCATTTTTAAATTGTTAAAGCATCCAGCCACTTGTGATACCAGGAGAGGAACATGATAAAAAAAGGAAATCCAAAAGGTGGCTCCCACAGGAATTTTAAGTTGCTGCTCACCCCTAAGTGGTGCAAGTGTGTAATTCACAGTTCTACATACACACACCTGAAAAGTGATGGTTGGATCAATGAACTTCTCTGCCAGGGACCATTCTGTGAATCCACCAGGATGAAAGGTGGAGACAGCGATGACAATTATGGAAATAAATACAGCCGTAATAAAATATGTACTTAAATTTTAAAGGGACACAAATGGAAAGACCGTTATTAAATGTTCCAAGCTGTGAAATTGCCTCTTTAATTGAAACTAAGTATGTTTTTATAGATAAGTATATATATTTATACTCTCTCTCTAACAAAATACTGCCCACCCCAATCAAACTGAGTTTATCTCTTCTAACAAAGATTTTGAAGGTCCAGATTCCTTCATTTGACTTTGATATTTGCTAGAAGCACCAAACTGGCAAATGCAAAAAGGTAAGTTTCTTGATTGCCAAGCAAATGGACTCCAGCGAGTTGGCAATGGCTGTCTTGACCACACTGACCTAGAAGGAGACCTCTCAGGGGAAGAGGGTTGAACATAATGTCACAAAAATGTTGTATTTTTGCAGCTGAACTGCACATCATTCCCTGCACACTGTGTTTTTGCAGCTGGAATACCTAATTTGTCTTATTATCTACACCATATAGAATCTCACACAGAACACTGTCATAGAAGTATCAGGACAACACAAATGTGTCTAAACTAGTGCAATATATTTTGCTTTCATTTCAGTTGTTATGCTAGCACAAAATTGCCTCAGTCAACCCAATGCAGGGCAGAGAATCATCTATTACAGGTTCATGTGTGCTGCAGTGACATGAGCTGAGCTCAAGTGACATCTTGCTGAGCTTGTTATCCCACTGGGTAGCTTTGGTACTGGCAGTCAGCTGCACATGCACTGACTTGGCTTAATGGGGCCAAAATCTTGATGAGGGGCTCCAAAACCAGGGTTAAACTCCCAGCTGAACAGCAGCAGGGAACAGGATGGCTGGCAGAGAGGAGTCAGTGCTCAGAGCCTAAAGCTTCAGCTTTAACCACACGCTCATGTGAGGGAACTCACTGCATGCTGCAAGGACTGGAGTTTGGAATTGGTTCCTTCTCCTCACCCTCATTTTAAAAGAGAATGCTTTGGAAACCCTGAGAAATATTGTTCTTGAAGGCCAGAAAACGTTCAGGGTTTTTCTGTGACTTGGAAGTGTCCCATTCATCACAAGCTCAAGGGCACCACCCTGAAAAAGAGGAGCACAGTGACAGCATTTGGGGGAAATTTCTGTAACTTCAGGTTCATACCTGAGGCTGATCCTCATCTAACTAATACAGAATGTGTGCTTTTGTATCTCTGAAGCTCCATCTGCACAAACAACCAAATGTTAATCATGATCCGCCCATGTCCAAAGGGACATCCATTGATCTGAGCACTGTGCAAACATGTTATAGACTGCAATTTAAATGTCACATTGCATAAACCCACCTGCTTACCTAACAAAACTCAGCACTCCTTGCCCACACCAAATCTCAGCACACTCTCTCAGCCCCTAATTAAAAAAAAAGCCAACAACAAACGAAACAGAGAGATGGCTACACATACTTATTGTTGCCTGAACAAAACCCAATTTAAAAACAAAGCTGAAGGAACTTTGTGGAAGAACCTTATTTTGTGCTGGATGTCTTTTCTGTAGCAAAACCAATGTCTTTTGCTTCTCAGTCATTGACAGAGATCTTTCAAATGAAGATTATAGTCCATTATTCCAAATACACCCTGAGATAAGGAAAAAAACATCAAAATCCCCACAAAAACAACCAACAAAACCCCCTCAGAAACAACCAAAAAACCCCAGCCAACCAAGAGACCCCCTAGACTCATTTAAAATATCTACACTGCTGTCTGTTTATCTTCACTTAAATAAGCTTGTCTTCACTCAGATTCTTATCTTGTTTGGGTTGCTATGGTAACTGCATAGTTTTTAATTTGCAAAGAGAGGAGTGTAGTACTAAATGCTAATTGAATATTGGGAGCCTGGGAGCCTCCCAGATGTCTTTTTACAGACTCGTAGAAACATTTACCAGGCATGGGAAGAGACTGAAACTTGTGGAAAATGGCAGGAAAAGAAATCACCTTACCTACTCTCCTGGTTTCTATTGGAGAAGATGAAATACATTTTACTTTACAAATAGCTAGTTTGAGGAATATAATCATATTTCAGTGTGGGTTTTTTTCCCCAGTATTTCCCATGGAAAAGTCTCATTGGCACACATAAAAAACTACTCAAACAAGGAAACGACAGCTCCTCTTTTTTTCCCTTTACTCCAACCTGACAGTGAATTTCTCTGAGGGCTTCTAGAGTTAACCTCATACACTCTTTTCCCCTGGATGCTCTGCTACACCCCTGTCTCATGCGAATTCGGGAGCTGCATCTCTTTTAGATTCAAGAAGAGGTAGACTGAAAAAAATTTTTGTACAAAAAGGGCAAAGCAGACTCCTTTAGTCTTTGTCAGAGGATGACATCTCCTACACTCTCACATGAAAGACTGAGGGGTGCAGACAAACCAGGAGATGCAGCAGCAGGTTTTCACTTTCTACATTGCCTATTAATCTCTTTAACAGAGGCAAAGCTCTTCCAGGGCTGACACCGATATAAATTTTGCAGGACTCTCTGCCATTCCCAGCTCAGCACCACTAATTAATAGTTCCTCTGCTGAGCCCCTGTGGCGATTAGCAGGGCAGCTCTGGCTGCAGGAGGCAATGCCAAGTCATTAGGGGCTGTGGTATCACAACCTCGGCGTCTCAGGAGCGCTGGCCCCGTGTCCAGGAGCCGAAATCCGAGAGCAGCAGCATCAGCAAGCCTGCCTCGTTAGCCTGGTACCAGCACCGGGACCGGCTCTGCACTTCTGCCCACTGAGATAAATCCCTGCCCAGCTCCCTGGCTCAGCACTCTCCTCCTGCTGAGTTAAGGCAAAGTGCTCGTGGTTTCTTGCTGAACACGTGTAGCTGAGTGTGTGGATGCCAGGAGGTTAACAAACCCTGACAGCTCAGCTGCTGCTCCCTGGAACCCGCCGGGTCCAGGGGACGTGAGTGGCACCTGCTCTCGCCAGTGCAGAGGGCCAGGCTTGCTGACAGCTGCTGTGCTTTCAGGCAAGGAACCCTCACTGCTTCTAAGGGATTTAGCCCTTGGAGGTGTCTAGGTAGAAAAATAGAAACAAACTCGGTGTGTGAGCCTCAGCCCGCACTGCACTCTCGGCAGCAGGATTACCTGAGAAATGCCTACAGCCCTCTCCTAAAATTAGTTCCACTTGAGGCTGAGCAAGCAGACCTCAATACATCTGAGGTCAGTCCAGTGCCATGTCTGCATGGCCCAATCCTCATCAAGCCATGGAAAGCCTTCTGTACTCCTCACCCACATCCTCCAAAACCATCCCCCAGGGCAGCGAGCCTTGCAAATAGATTATTTTTTCCTGAGTATTTATAGCTGCGTTTACACGTGCTGTAAGGTGTAATATTTAAGGTGTAACCTGCATGTTCAAAGCAAACCATGAAATTTGCTATGTTTACCTACTAGTTTTCAGAAAAGGAACAAGTGCCATTTCCCTCTTGAACACATCAACAGATCAAGAATTCCAAGCACTTCTCCTGTGACAGCAGGGGGAAACATAAACCTGGAGCACGTTTCTCCTTACTTGCTTGCTGCTATTTGATGCATTTATTTATTCAGTTCAAACTGTGAGAAAAGCTTCCTGCTTGGGTTTATTAGACTACAGAAAATCTGTTAAAAAGTTATCAAGCCTTGCCATAAATCTGTCAAGGTAAAGTGAATAAACGACGCATCCAGGGAGGCTGTTCTGGTAATTACTTACATGCAGTATTTAAAATTTACAACAAATTTCAAATTTGAACCTGAATTTCCCAAGCTCTCTGAAGCTGCATCTTGAAACATCTCTGCTAAATTCGACAGCTTGTTAGGATCAGAGAGAGATCTTCTACCAGAATGGCTTTTTCTGCCATCTGCTGTGGAAGAGGCAGGTGGGTCAGGCATATTTCAGTGCTCTCTAGACCTGAGGAATCATGTCTGAAGCTGCTTGCTTGTGCACAGACAGCTAAAAGCAGGCTAGGGGTTACTAACCTGCAACAAAGAAAGATGATTTCACAATGAACTGTGACATTTCACAGCAATTTTCAAGACAGTAGAGAGAAGGGATGGAAGGTGTTCCAGAAGTATTTTTTGGTTTTTTTTCTGGGCAGAAAGAGATGAATTAATTTTATTTCACCTACAAATCTTTCCTCAGCAACAATTTGAGTCTTTCTGTCTCCTCTGGCGGTCCACTCTTCATGGCACCTTTCCAAGTAATCTAGACCCAAATATTCCCCATGGAATACCTGCATAGATCAAGCACAAATCTGGAACAACCCTGGAGCTGTGAGAGGGAGGCAGGTCACCATCCCCTTTCCTGTCCTGCTGGAAGTACATCGCATTTTGGGGGAGAGGGGGAGAAGGCTTGAAAGTGGAAAGCAAAATAAAGTAATGGAAAATATTTAATGAATTCCAGATGATTCACGAACTGCTTGGCTAGAAATGCAGAGGGGAACTGACAGACAGAGAAGGAAATGCAAATGAGATAAGCAATAAAGCAGGAGAGTTGCACAGCTTCACATTCTCTTCAGATTTCTCAGAAGTCAGTGTTTAGATTTGGCTTTGAATTGACATAATGGGCACATTTTACTTGATGTCTTACTAGCAACTGAGCCAAATCACAGTGCACTTTAGTGCTCCAGTGTTCTAATAAGTATTTCCTTCAAAGAAGCAGTTCAGATCTCCCTGTGAATTTTGTCAAGTACACATCATATCAAAGGATAAGCATTTGTCAAAGCCTTTATTCAGCCACAAAGCAGGGGGAAGGTTTGTTTAAAGAATGTCAAGTTGCACCTGCTGGCTCACACAGGGAGGATGAAAGGCACGACTGGAATGTCTGTCACTGTTGAATTTTTATTTTTCATTTCTTAAAGTATTTCTAACCGACGTGAAAGGACTTGTTGTATTACAAAAGCAGAATGTTGCCATAAGCTATTCAGAGCCCTTCAAATGAGAAGATAATAGATTTGTGGCTAATAAAGTGGTGCTTGTCTGTGAAGCAGAAGAGTGGAATTAGGCTGGCATGTTAACAAGATGTGCATGCTAAAGCAGCCTGGAGTATTGCACGGCCTTTGCTATCACAGACTTTCAAGATATTAACCCATAAATTTGCAGTAAATGTGAGATTGTCCTTTTGCCCTCATGGGCAGAGAATCGGGACCCACATTCCTCATGGGGTTTGGCTTCCTTCTGGGTGTGGTGGGGGTGAGGAAGCTTTGGTTTTGTCCTTTAGTTTTCCCCAGTGATTTCCCCAGCACAGGGAGCTGGGGCAGACAGAATCCCCTTCCCAGGGGCTGGGGAGCACTGCTCTGGTAGAGCATGGCTGAGACCTGCCTTTTGTACAAATAAATCCAAGGGCACATAAGAAAATCTTAACCTTCAGTTGTCCATGTCCTCTGAGCTCAGTGTCTGCTTGTAGCCTAAATTACGAGCATGTGCACAGAATAAAATTGCTTTTTATCTCTGAAACAATAGTTTCTAGGAAAGAAAAAAGGGAGGGAGACAACACATACCTACATCAGGGTAGATTCATGTTACCATGAGTGTATTGCACACACTCAGCCTTTCTGTGCCTCTTTCCATGCTGCTGGCCAGGGAGAACCTCACCTCTGCTCCTGGTGCAGGATTTTGGCAGGGGGAGCTCTAAAAAGAATGAGGTGCTGAGATCCTTTTGCAGCTGAGCTCAGCTCCACAGCAAGGAGTCACACAAAGAAGGATTGCCTACAACGGGATGCAGACACTGGACCCATTTAATAAAGCTCAGCTATTATCACAAGAGCACATGGAATGTCAGGGAGGAGAGAACAGGGCTGCCTTTGCTGCAGTCCCACAACACTTTCTCCCCTTCCTTGCACAGCAAGGGATTACAGAGTGGAAAGTAACATTAGGCAGCACTGCTCCAATCAGCCAGCCTGACAACGAGGGACTCAGAAAACCAATTAGAGAGGCTCCTCTGGTTTTTGTCATCCACATTATTAACAACTGCCCTCAAAACTGTTTCCCAGGCTTTGTCTTTTGCTGTTCTGAAGTTCATTTTTGAGTTATTGCCTCTTTTCATCTACACACCACGTTGGGAAAGTGCAAGTTGCTCCTGATTTGAAAACAGCTACTTAAAAGCTGCTGCTTATTGCAGAGGTTACCTTGCTTTCATTTTTAGGAGAGTGTTCGTACAAGCATCTCCGAAGTCCAGCTGGTTACAAGGAAAACAAGTTACCAAATCAGATAGAGGGGTTTTTGCTTTTCAGGTGCTAAAACAGAGTGCTTTGAGCAGCCCTCAGAGACCAGCTGTGCCCTGGAGACAGTTGATCTTTCCTAAAACCTCAGCAGAGGAGTTGGTAACACAGAGCTACTGATGGCAACAAGCAGAGCATTTCTCTGTGAAGGTACGAGCCCTAATTAGAACTTGGCTCGAGCCAAGCCCTTGGATCAGGTACAGCAAAACTCTGCTGCATCCTGAGTCCAGACACAATGTTTAGACATCATCCAATTCCCAGTCCAGCCTAGCATTGTGCTCACTTGGAAGGAGATGGGACTCATCTCTAATTGGAGCCAGCCTGGTCGGAGGCTGTCCAAAGTTGCCATCTGCTGCCTGATCTGTGGCCTGATAGAGAGAGTTTGCTGTTCTGCCTTGCTCTTCCAGGAGGAGGCTGGAAGTACCAACAGTTTCTGCAACCAGTAAAAAAAAAAACCCTAAAATAAAAATCCCAAACCAAGCAGTTATACCTGTATCTAGTTTATTTAGCAACTTATTTTTTACCTTTTCAGATTTATGAACAAGCTAAAGGATATCCCTCACACCTCCAAATCTTGGTCCCCTGAACGACTTCCCAACATGTTTACATTTCTAATTATATATGGAAAATATTCTCTCAAGAACTACTCATTTCATTCATCCACATCCCCTTCAGCTTTGAAAAAAGAAATATTACTGCAAATAACTGGACTGGAGGACTATGTTCATGAATTTTCTTGGCTAAAAGGGCTGTAGACCTTCACAGGGTGGAAAGTTCTTGCCCACTGCCTGAAACCCTGCACAGCATCCTATGCCACAGCTTCTGCAAGGCATCATCTTCCATAGGTTTCCTCTACAGGAGAAAAATTATTTTCCATCATGATAGCCCTAGAAATCCATGCCCAGAGGTACCAGGCTCAAGGGAACTCAAGGACAGAGGTTTCTAAAAGGTACTTGTGGCAGAAGGGAAGGGTAATAAAGGTGGAAGAAGAAGGAAGAAATTTGGGAACAGCAAAATATACCAGACTCTTCTTGCCCCACTGTTTCTGGATGCACTGAAAAGCAAGAAGCAGGAAAAAAAGCCCCCCAAATCTGATTTTTTTCTTCAATTTAAATATTTTAAAAATCAAGTTTAACCATGTATTTTTTCTGTTTCTAATGAACTAAAGATGTTTTTACTAAATCTCTTTGATAGCAAATGATATTCATAAACTTTTCTGTCTGTAACCTAAAATTCCTCTGGTTATGAGGCTTAAGAACATATTGTGAGCTTCAGCCAAGGCTTATCCCACAACTAAATCATGTTAAGTTTCCTCTGCTGTATGGTTTGTTTTAAGCTGAGTATTCTGTGCTTTTAGCATCCACTAGACAGTTCCATCAAGCCGTGCCAGGGACACAGGGAACCTAAAGACAGTGCCAAAGATGCATCACATAGTAGTAAATTTAATTAAATTGATAGACAAAAGAGGAACCTTATTAGCATCCTCATCAGGAGAATAGATACAATCCTAAATAATTTGGGTTGGAAGAGACTTTAAGGATTTTGTTCTAACCCTGCCATCACAGGCAGGGATACCTTCCCCTATCCCAGGTTGCTCCAAGCCAAATCCAATCTGGTCTTGAACACTTCCAGGGATGGGGCATCCACAACTTCTGTTCCAGAGCCTCAACACCCTCACAGTAAAGAATTCCTTCCTGTTAATTAATCTGCATTGATGGGAGTGAGTCAGAAGAGACCAAAAACTTGATGGGAAAATACAAACTGTTTCTGGCTTGCTTATCTCTTATCTCTAAGCTTGCCATCCTGGTAGCTGAATGCGTGACTTGGTGCTTTGGGGATTTCTGTGCCTTTTTCTCCCCATCTTTTTTTTTTTTTTTTTAATCCAGTGACAACACTTTAAGCAATTGTGTCTCCTATCCCAACTCCACCTTTTAAACTGCATGTACACTTCTGCAGGATTTCTCTAAAGAGAGGTGTTTCCACTCTAGCATCCCAGAACAGCACATCTCAAGTCCTGGCAGTTTAAAAGTCAGCAAACTGTACTTTTAGATCTGAAATCCATGAGCCAGCTTCCTTAGCAAAGCAAATTCCCATAGAAAATGTCCCATTCCAGTGACAAATCTACCTTCCTAAGGAATTCCAGCTTGTGTGACTTACTTCATATTGAATACCTTTTAAAAACAATTTCTCTTATATTTAATACCTTTTAAAATACTGTATCTCCTTTCTCCTATCCATTTCTGGACTTGGGGCCTCCAAGGTTCACCTAGTTTGGTGGCTAAGTTAGGGAAGTAGATACACTATCATGATGCTCCAGTGTTTTTAAGAGTTTCTAAGCATTTATGAAAAAAAATTTCTCCTCATGATAACCTTTAAATCCTGTTTGCTTTTCCTTACAAATCTTGAACTAAATAAAAATATTTAGCTCAGTCTTGCCCTCATACAAGAATCTACTTCTTAATTATGACAGAGCTATTATATTTTAATTGGAACACTTTCAAGGACCTATTTTACACTGGTCTCCTAGATGACCATTTGCACATTTTTGACTTTTGCATGTGGCAAAGTCAACCTTTAAATTTAGGGAGACCTCTCATGCACCATTTCTGGGTGTCTGCAAACAAAGTTCTCAGTTCAGGCAAAATTAATATCTGGGAGCTGAAGCAAGGAAGCTTATATTAGTTAAGAGCATGTAAGATGAAAATGAAGAAAATGAAAATGAAAATGGCCTGCCCCACAACATATATCTTGAATTTATCAGATTTTCTTTATACAGAGTTAAGTATTTTCCTTGTTATCTGCAAGAACATCACTTCTGACAGGAAACATTTGTTTCCTTATGGTCTGGGCTGGTGGACCTACATTGGGATTGTAACTGAAAAATTAGGAATGCTCTTTTTTCCCCTTTTTAATTAGGAGAGTTGTGAGCCAAGCTCACAATGCAATAAAAGTGTAATTTGTGGCAAAACAGAGGAGGCATTGCTAAATTAATTTTTATGATGTACAAACTCTTGGGACAGCAGGGGGACCAAGCAAGGAACACAAAACTGTTTGTTTGTTACCGTTGTACAGATTTCAGCATAAAATTAAGTCCCTTGGAGAATTGCTGAGAAGCTGATGATTTTGTGAAGTTGTCATTCATCAAATAAAAAACATTTCTGTTTCTGTAGTAGCCACAGCCTGATTTCAATTATTTCCAGCATGTATGAAGAGCTCCCTTCTGAGATTTGTTTGTTTTGCTGGCTTCCCAACAAAAAAACAATGTAGATTCAAATTTTTAACTGAAAGGTGCAGTTTTCTTCTGTTTTTAATTACAAGAGATCTCTTGGGAAGTGGCTGTCAGAGGAGATTATGAACAGCTTTTAAAGTCCAAGTGAAACTAGCGTGGTTAAGTGACAATTTGGAAATCCAACAGGACAACTGGTGGCTGTAATCTGCAAATACTTTCAGTGTCTGTAGGAATTTTTTTTGAGGGCAGAATTGGAAAAATCAAGCAACCCCATAATAACTATTACCATATATATGAGAAATCATGAGAGATGCATTGAGATTATGAATTCTGGAGCTCATATTTTCTCTGATTTATTTTTAGTGGCTCAATGGAGGACAAGCACTTACTGATTATTCACCCTATTTGAGATTTACTGAAGATGACTTTGCTGCAGCAGTTTCTGCCAGCAACGAGCTTCATAATCATAAAAATCTCTACTAGGATAAATGACAGAAATTAATGTTAATCCTTCTATTGCAGAGCCTTTCTTGCCTAGCTCTTGTTTAACATCTTTCTTTAACATCTATGCCACTATAGCATGTATTTTTAAAATTTATATAGAATTGGATACTTTCTATGTAATTCTCAAGGATCTAAAATCATCTTCTGCCATTTTGGCCTGCGAAGGGAGTTGAAGCTTCTAAACTGCATTCTATAGCATTTTTTTCTGTAGAAAACGTATGGCCCAAGATCCTATTTTTTTTGCTACTGAAAGACATTTCAACATTTTCCAAGTGCTAGAAGCAGCTGTATCAGCCTTTCTGTTTCCTGGAACTCGGTGAGTGTGGACAGATTGAGGAATGCTTGGGAACTTGGTGATTTTTGACTTAGAAAGCTAATATTTGCCAGGTTGGGGAAAAAGGGAGGGGGGGATAAAGAAAAAAAAAGAAAGAATGGTGGAATTTATATCACTTCTACTGTTTTGGATGGATAACCCTAGAATTAACACTTTCAACCTGTAGTAATTATTTAATGTTTGATCAAAGCACTGCTGGTGTTCTGTCTTAACACAGATAGGATTTATACATACAGACATGAAAAAATAAAAACAATAAACCAAAACTACTATTACAGCATTAAAACTAAAAGCAAAATATCTGAATTACAGCTGCCCTTTGAAATGCTGACTCAGCCTCCCCCAATATTTGCATTATGATACAGTCTCTAATTATATACTCAATTTTCTCCCCGGATAGGACACCACCCATATGATTACACAGGCCAGAGGTGCCTTTAGGATTGACTATTTGATATTTTCCTGTACCCTTGCTGTTTCAAACATGACTCTGCATTGCTTTCATTGCATGCACTTTAAATTCTTCTTTCAGTCTATTTATATTTAAATTTAAAAAAAAAATCTCTGTCCGTTATTAAAACCAATTAGAGATTAAAACATCATCAAATCTATTGATGCAGACATTTATTTATTTTAGCAGTAATATATCTCTGGTTTGGTCTCAGTACATCTATTGGAAGGTACTGCATAATTTCACTGCTTTTATAGTTTTCAGTCAAAATACAATTATGGACAGTTTTCAGCTATTCCTTTTTGTGCATTGATCTTTCACCCTTCAGAGGCTTTTACCTCATGGTTTTAAAGTAAATGAAATAATAGACAGCCAGAATAGCTCCTGTCAAAACAGCAAACAAGATTCATCCCAAAATTAATCCAGAGTTCACCTCTAATCTGCACTGTAATCCACTTTTCATCAGTGCCTGTCATTATATCATCTGTTTATGGTTCATTTACATTAAAATCTTGCATTTCTCCTATTAAACGTGTCTTCTCCAATTTTTTACTCATTTTGAAGACTGAAACTTATGAATATCAGGCTGATGCACTGGGGTAGACAAAGGATACATGTCTGTACAAATTTGTCAGTGACTAATCTAGTTTGAGCTACAGCTGTGCTATAACAGAAGACACTTTCAATGTGTTCCAATGTGTTTCGTGGTTACTTTAGCACAGATTTTTTTTGATCCTTCAGTACTATAGATGCATATAAATACATGGGTCATTTTTCTCTCTCTATTTTAAATATAGAGATATATCTCTTTTATATCGTGGGAGTGAGGGGATGTCAAAACAAAATGTTGTGGGGTTTTTTGGTTCTTTTTGGGATTTTTTTTTTACTATCACATCTAACGTGACACCCATGAAGACACTGAAGCTTAAAAATACCTCCTCCTATTTATTTATTCATAAAATTGAGAAGTCTTTTCTTACCCATTTTAATGCACATATTCTGGGTTAGACTTCAACAATTCTTATTTTTTTCTTTACATATATTGAATTTGGATTTAAGATTTTCGAGCTAAAATTATTCTCACAGCCCCAAAATCTCATGTGGATCACAACACTGGGATAATTAAAGACATTCTGGCTCATCCAATGTCAGAATGTCAAATATTAATCTAAACTTCACATCATTTTACCTGCTAAAGTTTGCCTTTCTCAAACGGGTACTCTGCTATTTATTAATTTCTGAAATTTCAGCAAAGCAAGAGTTAACCATCAATCATTTAATCTAAAGTTATTTTCTGCATCCAACTCTTACTGGCCTCATTACTCTACAGCAAAGGACTATAAGGTTTACAGGCAAAAGAGCTTTTTTTCAGACCCCAGTGACATCAAGATTGTGCCCATTTTTAAACTGAAGATACTGTTCTTTCCAAAGAGCACTTCATATCCTGTTCTTAATACAATTATCTTACAGTTTAATTCCACCTCCAGGCAAGGGAGAGAGTGTGAGGGGCTGAGCAAATTTTCTTTGAGAGGACAAGTTTTGAAAACTACAAACAAGTTCCTGAGAGGAGCACCCACATTTTCACACAGAGATTTCCTCTAGGACAGATGTCCAAATAACACAAGAGAATTGCAAAAGACCAATAACATTTGAGTACAACATGTATTCTTCCACTGAAGTAATTAAAAAAATGATTCCTCCAATCTTTCTATTATTCCATGGCTGCCATGGTCAGGCACGCTCCTGTAGAGGGAAGCAGCTCCTCAGGTATCTGGGAGCAGCCTCCAGAATGTTTTGGAACAGGACCCCGTTCCCAAATTTGATTTTTCACTCAGATTTTATCTGGTGCTGAATAAGATGTCTGTTGTGATTTTTGCCTTCTAAAGATCAGATTATGTGATATACTGCAGTGAACTCACCTGACTCCCTCCTCAGGATACAGACACAGGCAGAAAAACCCTCCATAAAAAGCCTATAGTTCAGCTCTGGCAGGATGTTTTCCCTACCTTAAAAATCTGTGTGTCATCCAGACCCAGTGATTAATGACATAAAATAAATGTGTGCAGTATTAAATAACTCAGCAGACAATAACATGGTGGGACAAGTGGGATACTGTTTTCCCTCTCCAAGAGGGAAATATTACTCCCTCTAACCTGCAAGCTGGTATAAGAAAACAAGTATGTCTCTATGTAGTGGGGAGAAGGGGCAGATTTGCTGTCAGATGAGTCTGTAATGCCAGAGGACGTGGAAAATAATACTATTTACACAGTAGAGCATTACTTAGACCAATACATTGGCAATAAAAGGATAAACAAGAAGTCATACATGGAAAAGTGTGAGAAACTCCAGTGGACCGATTGTCTTCTGGCCCAGGACTCAACAAATGAGTTTGGCTCCCTCTCTGGGATCCTTGCTGAGGTCAGGCACTCCTGTGCAGGACAGGAGGGATCTAGAAGAGCCTTCAGATCTAACAGACACAATTTCCACGTGGGCTTCAGTCCACAGTGAGCATTTTACTTAAGGAAGTAAAGATATCACCAAGAATCTGATAAACATTTGCAGAGTCGATTATCATGTGCCCCACATTGTCACATCATTATTATAAACTGTATTCACTCTTTGGTTAAAAAGAGCCAATTACTGCTCCCATTTCTGACTTCTAACTCAGATTTGGCTGTAGCTGAGAAGTTGGAGTGGTTGTATCTGTGAGTTTCAGACCATGCTTTACCTCAAAATAGAACAAGAACTCAATTCACAGCTGCTGTATCTTGTTTTTATATTTCTGACAGGATAACTGAAGCTTATAATAATAAATAAATAAATGAAAACTGGAAAAAAAACTCCCCTCAAACCAAGTAAGCACAAAGACATCCCAGTAGACCTTATTCCACAAACAGAAGGAGTGATCAGAGTGCACCTCCAAAATGAAAACTGAAAAGTTGGTTACCAGAGGCTGAGTACAAAAAGAAAATGCTCATCAGTTCATCTCATTTACCCTTCCATTAAATTCTCAAGGTAATTTTTCCCCAGTTAAATCTAGGAAGGAAAAAAATCTCAAGAACAACCTCAATGCTGACTCTTAGAGCAGAATAAAGTATTTAGCTTCACACGCACACACACACATATTTCCATATGTACATATTTTATGTCACTTTCTTTCTCCACCACCTTTACTTCTTCTGACATTTAATTAATGGCATGTCTCTGATGTCAAAACAAACATAAAGTATAGCTGCATGTAGGGAATGCAAACCCTAATTAAGATGAAATTTTGGATATAACATGAGACAAGATGTACATTTTCATTGGGTGAATAATACAGTTTATAAAATATTCCCAGATGTGCCTTTGACTCTCTAAATATCTCTCTGTCTTGAAAAACTGCAGCTTAAATTAAAAACTGCAATACTCATCTTCTGTGCAGGAAGTTTCCCTCTTGGAATCTTAGACAATATTTACCACTGGCCTGATTCCATTGACTTGGTGAAGCTCAGGGTGAGGTGGAGCACACCATCTTGAAAGCATTAAAGTGTGGGAAATAAATTCAGACATAATTAATTTTGCTTTTAATTTATACTGAGGAGCAGTGATCTTCATTCTGGACATCTTGAATCTACCCCAGGAAACTTCAGAGATAAGAAATTGGAAGCAATAAAAAAAAAGTCAACATTTATTTATGGTCAGATTCCAAACTCAGTATTCAATCAACTCCTTCCCTCACAGTTCAATAGGACTATTTGTCAAGTAAAATGTTACTTAGCATGAGTAGATCAGAGGCTATTTTGTGTCATTTCACCATGAAAATAATATTTATAAAAACATACGGAAAGGACTGTGCAAATATTGTTGGTTACTTGTACAGAACTGGTTGCAAGGACTGGTCCCTTTTCCCCCCAAATAAAACCTTGGAAATGGACAGCTGGGCTTTCCTCAAGACTCCACAATAAATCCCTTCTTTTTCCCTAATGTGACAAAACCTTTTATTTAGATTCCCAGCATTTGTTGTCATAATGTTCTGACAAGTTTGAAGGTCTGCAGGGTTCTCTGCAAAGATCCCTTATATGTTATTAAAAAGCACCTGTATGGGCACTCCTGGTAAAATGCCTTCTAATGGAAACCACTTGTTCTAAGCACACTGTGCATCCCAGAGGGGGGATAATTAAAACCAGCTATTCACCAGAAAAAAAAAAGGAAAATGTTAAGGCACAGCATCCTGAAAGACAGTGTGCAGCCTTCGTTTTCATGTAGCCACACAGGTACAGAGCAGTGATCTTGTGCCTCTGTTAATAGGCCAAGAACACCCTCCCAATACTAAAAAAGCCCTGATCCAGAGGCTGAAGGTACCAAAAGGCCACCACACAGATTTGCACCCTCTGGGTGAGCTAAGTGGAGTTCAAACATTTTGCCTAGACAAAGGTAGCAATAATTCTGCATTTCTGTTTAAATTTTTGTGCTCAAATGTCAAGCAGCAAGTTTATTGAGATTTATTATCCTCCCCCTCACCAACCCTCCAGAGGGAAAAGCCAAAAACTCTGTGGGGACAAGACAGTGGCATCAGCAAACACAGCCTGAGCCCTCCCCACATGCTTCAGGACACCCTGAATCCAGCAATGCAATTGTCTCAGCAGCCCCAGGGGAGCCCAATAATTTGACTTGTGCCCTGTGCTCTGCTTGTGAAAATAACTCAGGCAAAGCTCTGTTTTTCATCAAACCTAGCGGGAAATTTTCCAAGCCTTCAAAGAGATGTTGGTTCTGATGGGAGCCCTTGTTCGGAACGAGGGTTTAGGAACAAGGCATGTGAGATTCTGCTGGGTGTCCTAGCCAGGCTTTGTGGGTGCCTGCCCTTTTGCCTCATGTTTTGTAATTGGAAATAGAAATCTGATTTTCCCCATTGCTGCACACCACGGTACGGCAACTGCGTAACGTTAAAAACAGCTGAACCAAAGGAACCTTTTTGTCCCAGCTCGTACAAACTCATCTACTCTGGAAAACCAGAGAAAAGTACACTTGTTGCATGATGCTGAGCTGTTGTTGTTTCTCTTGGTCAGAGTAAAGCACACATTTGTTTCAGCCCTGCCTTCACAATGTGCCCGCCTTGCCTTTTATGCAAATTGTGGAAGAGTGATTCCCAATAAGCTGAGGATTTCCTGGGATTTTTAAGCATCTGTAAATCACATGCACTATCTCTGAACAATGATAAAGAGCTAAAATAAATTAAAATCCAAATCTACTGGGCTTTCTCAATACTGAACGTTTGGCTTTGTGTAATTGATAACTTGGGAAATTCTAGAAATTAATGAAGGAAATATAATTTGCAGTTAGGAAAAATTTAATGCTCACAATCCGAGATTGCCTAAGGATATAGTTTAGTTTTGGGTCACACTCATAAGCACTAGGTCTAGATGTTATTGTCACAGAGACAGCAACCTAAAATAGGATAATTCTGATGAGATCAGGCCATACAGATGGAATTTGATGATCTTGATCTGAATAAACTTGTTGTAACTGGAGTTTCTTTCATAAGGCTTTTCACAAACACAGATGGGATATAGCATTCTCATTTCAAAGTCAAAAAGCATTATAAACAGGCTTAACTCTTAGCTTCACTGTATTAAAGGAAAAAAAAGTTTGATTTCAGATTCTGGTTTTAATCCATCAACTAAGTGTTGTTAATCAAACTTCCTGGAGTAGTTATTCTTCCAAGATCAGCTTTTCAGCCTGCTCTGTCCATTTTAAAAACATACTGGAAGACTGCAGGAGAAAAATATTTACCAACCCAAATTCACTCTTGACAGCAATATTTTATGCCAGCTGTACAGAAAAAAGTACTAACCCTGTGCTGAATAACCTCCTGTTCAAAACTATTCTGAATTGAACTGGGAAAATAAACCAGTGGGGAATTTTCTAACAATTGCTCGTCTACAAATGCAAAGATTAATGTCAGACTTCAAATTATTTTTTCACTCATCTCTCCTTGAATTATTACCAAAGACACTTGGGAATAAATCCAACAACTACTTCTGTAATCTTTGCATAATTGAACTTCTCAAAGGAACAGTGAAAACTCTCCCCACAAACTGGAGATGATTATAAGAGACCTACCTTCTCTTTCTCTGGCCCTCAAAGCACTGTGGATAACTTTTGTGATAGCAAGAAAATCCTTTGTAGAAGGTCAATCAAATTTAACTTGCTTAAAGAGCTGTTTTTTTCCATCAGATCCCCACGTGTTTAAACTCCCAGTACAGAGTGCCCACAACCTCTCAAATCACTGCTGCTCTTCATGCTCACGACCTGCCTGATGGCTGTTGTGGAAAACAGAACCTTCACATGAAATTTTGTGGGTATTCTGTCTCAGATGACACAACTCAGCTCACACAGCATGGGGAATAATTGCCAGAGTTACTGCCTAGTGATTGTAATGACTGTCTGTGTAAGGGTCAGCACATGCAACTTGAACCAAATCACAGACTCCCAGCATCCATACTGCAAATGAAAAACTGTATGGTTTCAGCTGAATCTGTTTCTATTTTCCCTATGAAATAGATTTATTGGGGAAAAAAATATAATTTTTTCAATAGTCAAAATAAGAGATTAGTGACTGTATTGTCTGGCTGTGGCTCCAGAAGAAGGACTTCATGCATTCTCTTTTTGTTTAGAAAGAAAATTGGAAGTTATTTTCTAATGTAAATTTACAGTTTTCAATAACACTTCTTAGGACTTATCTGTGACCCCAAGATCACAAACACATTTGGCCTTTGGCTAAGGGGAAGAAACATGGAAACAAATTTTCTTATTTATTTCTGGATCTCTATTTTTTTAATTGTTTGGAAAATGATCAATTCAAATGAGGAATATATTGGCCTTTCAGCAAGTACTGAAGAGTTTTCTTCAGAAGAAATAATGGACTGGCTTGCACATTACCCCTTTCAGGTATCATGTGTGGAGTTATAACTCTATTTGAGCAGCCATCCAGTTTAGGGAACAGGCTGAGAAAATCAAAAGCAGTAGAAGGAAAAGTGTATGTTAAGAGTTTTGGATGAGAAGAACAGGATCAGAACATGGTCTGGGGCACATCTCGTTAGCTTTTCCCTGGATTTTTCAAGGAGACTTCTCCATCATGTTACCTCTGGCAAATTATTTCTCCACAATCACAACTGGGAAGAAAATAAATTGCTTTTCCATTGGTGAGATCTGCCAGGTTTTTCTGTGAAGATATCAGAGTGTATCAGCCATAGAGTCAGGCAAGGAGATGCAACACTGAAACCCGTATCTTGCCTGTCATGATGATCATCAGCAAATAATTACGGGAAATATTGAAGAATCAAAGCAAATGTAGTGTTCCTTATCTCATCCTTGAAGAACAGATTAGGAATTCCACTCAATGAACTGGTGAACTGTTGTGTTCAATAGCTCATGACTCCTTTGTGGGTTTGCCTAATCCCTTTTTGATCCTATTTATGGTTTTGACCTCTAAAATATCCTGATAAGTGAATTTCCATTCAGCAATGTTACTTTTGTTTAGTGGCAGTAAAATTTGGAGGTATCCCGTGCTATCAAAGGCACTCTACTCCAATAATTTAGTGTATGTCCCTATATTCAACCCCAAATCCTCATCAGAAAAAATGGACAATATGTCAAAAATATGCACTATTGAAAAAGGAAACAAACTCAAGAAACTGGAAACAAGAACAATATCTTTTCCATGGCTGTATTAAGAAGAAAACTATGAATTGCAGTGTTGATGCCATGTCAGTCTGAATATCAGTCCAAATTTTATCTGAAATTAAAACGTCATCACTTTTGCTGCTATTCCCCATTCACATGTGATTCCTAGTGATCATTTAGCTCCATATTTCAGGATAAAATTTGCAATTAATACAAAAGCAAATTCATCCTCTGATGCCAAGGAAAGAGCAAATTTATGCATAAAAATGGACTGGGAAAAGTGACTGGGACAATAAAAGTCTGTAACAGATTTTTACTTGGCTCAGGCTTGAGTGTTTTACTGGATGAAGCAAGATTAGTCAATAGCTTGTTGAATTAGTTTTTAAGTAGTGCTATTGGGAGCACTGAAATAAATGCCTCAATGCTTTGCTAACCAGATTAGGAGATGGAGCACATGCCTAAGTGGTTTGTTGTATCAAAACTAAGACTTATATTTTTGTTTTGTTTTCCACAGTGCACTTCTTCCTTGTAAGATTAGGTATTAAGAGTTGGCTGCTTTCTAAATACATCAAGGACTTGAAGAGTCTGTGGAAGTACACCCAGAAATTAAAACTTTGTCACTGACTGCTCCTTCTACTTTTGACTCAGCATCTTCATATTTATATAACACAAAGCATGATCTTTATGTGCTTTCCTTGGACAGCTTCATTGCCAGCTTTGGGTTATAATAATCTCATCACATTGGGAGCAAAACCATCTAAAATATGACAACAGAGCTTTTTGCCATCTTTCACTACCACATTTGGCTTCTCTACCAGCTTGCTAATTTATATGTTCAATGATATTTATATTATTCAAAAATGTTCAGTTTATTATTTATTACACACTTGATTTGGATCTGGTACTACAAATGTCAAACTGATAGAAAGGACTCACTTCAGTGAGACCTTTTGGTGTTCTCGGGTTGCAAAACTAAATTGAGAAAAAGAATTTAAGGTTACTATTTGCATTTAAATAAGATTTGATGCATGGAGATTAGAAGCAGAGAATTTTGTCCCTCACAGCCAATTGTCAAGTCCTGTGGAAAAATTGGATTTGGGGTGGACAGCATCAAAATTTCAGCAAATAACACTTATAAACACTTAACACATATAAGTGTTTATAAATGTTATTTGTTAGCTGTTAAGTTGGTTTTCTTTGTTTTACTCACCAATTTCCTGGGAAACCCTCTATTCTGAAATCTAAAATGTTTGAGAATGATAATCAAGTTGGAGCTGCTGTGTCTGTCTAGCTGGTGGCTATTGGTACAGCCAGTATCTAGTGGAGAACTCAACTGGGCACAGAAAGACAATTTTTTATCTGTGTGCCCTTTCTTCTCTTTCTTTTCAGTATAATAAAGCTGTACTGATGCTTATTGTGTTTTCCTTTGAAAATTTTTTATGGTTTTCAAGAAATGGAGGTGCTGGCTTTCTTTAGATCCGATCTCAATTGCCTGATTGTTTATTGGCTACAAATTTTGAATTGTTTAACAATAAAACATTCTGGTTTTTCTTTAATGTGTTTGAGTAAATGTTTCTCAGCACAGCACACCACGGTCGTTTTAGTTCCTTATCTACATTCTCCCCTTTCCATAAAATCCTTAGCATGAATTTGTTGTTCATGACTGTTTTCTTTGTTATTTTCCCTTTTCTTCCTACTTTCAGGAAGCAAGAGTGGATCTGTCAGAAGGCCTTTGTCAGAGGGAGGACAGAGATGATATTCCTTTTGCTTTCCATCTCACGGTGTCCCATATTTATTGTCTATTGAGGAAATACACCAGTCACTTCCCGTCATTAAACAACACAAACACTTCTATTCCCCAGAGAGAGACTTCAGTTGCTGAAATCCAGTATCTTTGACTACTTTGGATCAAAGGCAATCAGTTTCTATTGTATATGTTGGCTCCAAAATAAAAGCTTCCAAAAACTGTAAAAATAACAAGCAAAAAGCCCCAAACAAACGAACAGAATCCCCCTGAGCAAACAAATGTAGTTACACTCAAGTTCTTAGGAGAAGCAGTTTGCGAATCCAGTGCTCTGGTGTTACAGGGAATTTGAATGATTGTGTTAATATTCATGCTCTTTGGCAGCTCTGCTGCCCAGGAATATGACAACTGTCAGAGCCTGGGAAGTCACTCACTCACTGCTGTCACAAATCTGCCTCAAAACAAAGCCACCATATGTTTATGCAAAGAGACGAGCTCCTCTCTTGGCTCCAGTGCATAAAGATGAAATATAGAACATTCATCAAGCAAGTGTAACATAATGCTTGGCTCTCTCCCTTCTTCCTCTATTAAATTAACTTCTTTTTAGAAGATTAATATTTTCATCCATTTTGCAGCATGTCATAAAACATGGAGTAGTACGAACTTCTAGGGAAACAAAGATCACGGGTCGTGGCATGCAACAATTATTCAAAAGACAACAAGGAATAGCAGATAGCACATGATCTGGAGTGCTCTGAAGCATCTGGAATCCAATCCTGCAAATACAACTCTTGTGCTCCCTTTTACATGGAATTTAGGTGCCCAACTGACATTCTATTTAAACAGTCACTTGAGCTACTTCCACCCAGCAACTCCAAGCTCACTAAAAGGAGGCACAAAAACAATGCAGCTGAATAAAAAAAACCCTTGTCTGATTTTTATTATTTATGAAAAATTATTTTCTATTACTTTCTTTGCTTTAATGCTAATCATAAACATGTATATATATGTTCAGAACAGGCTCACATTGCTTTGTTCCAGCTACTTGTTTCCATCAATCCCCAGGAACTAACACAATAATAATATGCTGTCCAAAATGATTTATGATCTCACTCTGCTTATGCAAATGTCTAACTTTCAAATGTGAACCAAACTACTGTGGTAATGTGTCAAACAACTTGCAAAGTATTTAAACAGCTGACTACACCTGTTTTCACTTTATAAAAGCTTTCAAGTTTGGGCTGCTTTGATTCAAAGCAGTATGTGGAGCTTAGAGCATTACTATTCAATATGAAAATTAAAGTTGCCTTCTCTTGGGTATAACAACGTGATGAGGTCTAACAGCACACAGAGCTATTACAATGCTGAGGCTGCACTGTCTCAGCCTCTCTGGGTGGTTCTGGGCAGAGCCAAGGAGAGCTGTGCACTTTCTGAGCATGAGCACCCTCCTACATATGTGCAAAATTAGCACCAGGCTGGGATGGAGCTGTTGGCCTGATTTGTCAGGCAGCTGGCAGTGAGCTTGGAATCTTGCAGCATTCAAAGGCAGGGAAGGCTAAGTTCCACTTCACACTTTGGCTGAATTGCATTACTTTGATAACTAATTTGATAACTGAAGCTAATGCCCAACATAGGCATCCATAACTTGTTATCACAGTAGATGAGAGAGGGAAGGGGTGAAAGCAAACGTTAAGCTGTACAAATCACTGCCATGGCCTTGGCTCCTGCTGCATCCTTCCTCTTCCTAAATTGTCAGAGGATTCTCTCTTGTGCAGAGAAGGGACAGAACGCACATGGAAAGTGTCATTCAGGTGAGTGCCTTCTGCCTCAGCTGACCCTGTAAACCACCCACATGAAGGCTGAAGCTTAAAAAAACCCAGAAAAATCTCCACAACTGTATTCTCTCAGAAGAGGAAATGAGGCAAACCTCATGGTGCACATAACCTTAGGCTCAGGTTTAATGGTCAGACATAAACAGGAGGGATTTATCCCTGCCCTGTGCCATGCTGTCACTGCACTCAGCTCTTTGTGCAGCCAAAGAGGGACTGGTTTCCAAAGCCAAATTCAGTCATGCTAAATCCCAAAGCTGTGAGAAGAACAAGTAAAATGCCTTTTAAATACACAAGTCATGGCAGCTGCTGTGTTACCCATCACCTTGGCTAGCAATGTTGCCATGGCCAAGGCTGTTTGAAAGCCCCCCATTTCTGCTGGGCAAAGATTAGAAAAGGCTTTTTGAACATCTTACAATTTCAGCTTTCATGCTCAAATGCAGTGCAAAAGACTCAGAGAAAGGCAAGAAAATAAGTATCAGCATTTTCCAGGACAGGAAATAACCTAGTGTTTAAATATAATTTATGATTTTGAAATATCTGCCTGGCCAATGTTGGGGTTAGCTGGGTCACCTGTGGAAGCTACACCAGTTGTTTTCCAAAAAGGCTGGGCTAAATGAATGCATTTCTCTTCAATAACTGTCACAACTGTAACTGAGTTCTATACTTTACAAAAACCTTTCTAATTGGAAAAATACCTTTCTTGAGACTGGTTAAGCACAGCAAGATTTTTGAAGAGGGTGGAGAATACCACAAGACAATCTGATGTAAGTGATAACAATATGCAATATATAAACTGGATAAAAATTCCATTTTGATTCATATTTAGTAATTTCAGTTTTCTTGGATTATTGTGTTGTTGCTTTTTTTTTTTTTTTTTTTTTTGGTAGCACCTGGGCTATTGTTTGGATAAAACTGGTACCCTGCCTTTGGTAGAAAAGCTTATTGTATTATATTACACAAGCTAGTATAAAAAAAGAAACATTAAAAAAACCAAAAAGCAAGCTAAAACTCTCCTGGGCCACTCTAGTTCCCACCAAAGTTTGAAATTATTAATTTCACCTTTTTCCCTGTTGGCCTTGGTCTACAAAATTATTTTGTATTTCGTCATTAAACTTCAGCATCTCCCCCCTTGTGGGAAGCTGAAGACATTATCCATTTTCCTTCCAGCTGCCTCTTGGGTTCCAGCTCATTCACTGCACTGCCCCCAGAGAGCTGCAGCCTGCTGTTCTCACCCCGAGCTGTTTACAGCCCTGAACACAGCAGGGGCCAGAGCAGCAGATCCCCTGCAGGACAGATGGGGCAGGAAAGGGAGCTCAGCAGAACCAACCTCCCCAGCCTGGCCAGCAAAGCCCTGCGAGCAGCTGAGCCCAGACTTTATAGAAGAGAGGGGAGTGACAAATCCAAACATCTGACTCAACCAGCTTTAGCAGGCCAAATGGATGTATTCCTTCCAGCCTTGTTTCTTGGAGGCTGCCTCTGGGGGTCGAGTGCTTCCAAGAGAAACAGTCAATCCAAGGCAAAGGATTTCCACATAAACAGTGCAAACACACGCTCGTTTTTCCATCATGATTTGGAATTGTGTCTCGCGGCCTGTTGGTGAGCCCCATGACTCTGAATGACCTCACTGCTCTCTCACTCACTCTTGGGTGAAATGCTCCCTCGTTACAGAGGGTCTTCAACTTCCACTGATTTTTAAGAGCCTCAAGGACTGAAAATGATCCCTGTGTAATCCTACCCCTTTGGAATACAAGGCACACCATTCCATGCAGCCGTTTCTGCTCGCAGTCCATAAACTCACAATTGAATTAGGAGCTGCTCTCCTTCCCCTATTGTCTCAGGGGACACCCAAACTTGGTCTAGATACTCCAAAAAATATACATTTCACCACTGCTTATTCATCACCAGAGTGATTTTTTTAGTGCTATAAGGGGAGTCCTTTCAAAGTGTGTCCTTTGCTTCCAGCCCTGCTTCAGACAACTGAGGGGAGCTCTGGTGAGGACACAGCACTGACAAAAAAGGATTCTACCAATCCTGTATGTGAATAAAAACTTCATCTCTCTACTACCATAATAAATAGACAGCAGAACTGGTCCTTATTTAAGTGATGTAACAGAGAAAATTATGCTCTATAGCCCCTCTGTTTCCATCTTTGATTCAACAATAATTATAACTATTGTGATGGGCATAAAAATTTGTGAAATAAATAGTGGGTATCCTTATTTTATCAAAATTTAGTCAGAGAGCTCAAAGAGTAGAAAAAGGAAAAAGAAGTGGTCATGGATGTGATGTAGCCTTGAACTGATTATCAAATCCACAGCCAGTCCCCAAGACATCTAACAAGGGATATATATATTATTATACATTAATCTATTTTCTAAGGAGGAAAAGTAAATGTTTCCCTGAAGCTGGAATTTAGATGGCTTTAGCCTTTAACACGAGACCATTTAAATTGTAAACCAGGTATATTTTTCATGGTATTTCAAATATCTACCCATCATCCTTCTTTTCTTATTCATAGTGAGACCTGAGCAGCTGTGATTAGTTGAAGGAATAGCCTTCTTCAATATATGGAATTGATTGCTTCTACCTACATTGCTCTCCACAAGTTTATGGCTAATTTGCTGCTGAGTCCTGCACCACCTGCTCCCTCTTGTCTCTCCTTTTCCCTCCTGCATGGCTCGGAAGGCAGAACACAAAAGGGAATCAGAGCCTGGGATTTTGCTTGAGAGCCTTTAAGCAGGTTCTAACAGATCTACGTGGGCATGGAAATATTATTGCAGAGGTCTTCTCAAAGCTTACAGAAATATCTGTTATAAAGTGAATGTACTTCAGCACTCAGCTTTGCTCTAAATCAAACTTAAGCAATCCTTTCTTATAAATCATTGTACTATAGGCAGCAGGAAGAAATGCAGTATGGTAAAAGAATTTCTTGTTAAACAAGAAATCCTCACAAAATTATTTGAAAATTCCCTCCATCTCCTATGTGTGGGTTCATATTTTAGGTATGAATCACACATTCACACACAACAAACACACCCACTTGATAGTTCCTTTCAAATTCAAAAGATTGGTTGTCATTTCTTTAAAAATTCCCTCCTCCATACTTTTGTGGAAGAAAAAAGGTTTACAGACACTTGTCAAAACTGATTAGAACTGAATGGGAACATTTTAATACTTTGAGTTAGATAGGAGCATCCCTTTCTATGTAGGAGTTAATGTTGAATGATATCCACCCACCTGCTGTCAGTGCTTCATTTCCTCTGTTCCATCCTCATTTTACTGTGGAGAACTGACTTGAACACAGGAGTTATTCACCAATTGCTCACTATTCGGTGAATTAACTGAATTAAGTTATTGAACATCCCACATAACCAACAATTTAATAGCACACTGAAAACCATTCAAGTTAAGCTTCAAAATCAAAACATGCCATGGTATTTTCAAATAATAATATCTTATTTATTTACCATTTCTTAGAGACTTCCCTATTTGCATTGTGTAGCTTTTACTAAACATGCAGAACAGAAAACTCAGTGACACCTCATTTATTCTTAATATATGCAGTACAGAAATACTCTATTTGATTCAAGTTGCTGTAAACTGTCCCACCTGGCAGCAAGCAGCATCCCTCTTATTTGGTATTTGCAGACAAATAAAGTATATAAAGGACAGAGAGAAATTAACATTCAAAATAAAAGAATATAAAGTGTGAAATAAAATTAGTTTTGACTGAAATGCAAGCCTGCCTACAAGGAGATCTATGCATTTACTCTTCAATTTGATAGTTTTTGTTTAGTTTGTTTGGTTTTTTGTTTATTTGTGGTGGGTTTTTTTTGGTTTAAGATAACTTATTTGAAATGTCTACACAAAAGCTGCCTGGAATACAGGAATCCACACCTGCTCAAATGTCACTTAAACCCTTGGCAGAGGTCAAACCCATTTCCACTTTTTTCTTTCAAAGGCACCACTGTGGTCTTGGCAATTCAATATTTTTTGATGTTACTGGGAAGTGTTCCAGCATCCCACTATCTGAAACAATACCTGCAGAGCCTTAAAAAAAGAAAGGAGAACCATCTTCCACGTGGAGCTAAGCAGGTGTGCTGCTCCTGCAAAAGAGTTTTTCTTGTACAACATTAACTCACTTGGGAGGGTGGGCTGATGGTAGAGATGCCAGTAGGGTTGATCATGGCACCATTGCTTTCTGTTTCAGACCCCAAATTTTAATTACTGAGGATTGCTAATTATAGAGTAAAGTGGAAGTGAAATGGACTTCCTGGAAAGAGTCCACCAGAGGTCTGTGAAGGTAATGAAGGGACTGCAGCATCTGACCTACAAGGAGAGCTTGGGACAGCCAGGGCCATCAGCTCTGAAAAGACTCAGGGGCATCTTATCAGTGCAAATAAATGTCTGACAGGAGGGTGCAAATCAAAAGGAGCTGGGCCTTTCTCACTGGTGCCCAGTGAAACCCCAAGCACAATCTTACGGTTTTGTGGTTTCTGCCTCCACCCATCCCTTTTATTTTTTGCTTGCCTTTGGCAGATTATTTTGCTGCCAGGCACAGAGCTGTGCCACTTTGCACAACGTTCCTGTTGTATCAGACACATTTTGGGTTGCCCCCAAAGTCACATGTGCTCGGCTTTGTAGTATTGAAACCCAATAAACCACACTGAGTCTTCCTTAATGGGGTTATGCTCAAATACCCAAGCACATCTGTTGCTCCTTTCTGTTGTTCCTTTCCAATTCTCTGCTTATTGAAGTGAAAGACAAATAGAGCCCTGGATATCCTTTTAAGACATCACAAATTATGTACAGTCAGTTTTTATGCATGGTAAAACAAACCAAGGTTTTCTTAGTATTGTCAAAATTAGGGAGAGTATTTTTAGAGATGTTATAACTATCTCATTCTGGCAGAGAACAAAACTGCTTCCTCAGCATTTATTGGAGTAAAAAAATCTGTTTTCAATGGAGCCACAGCTTCACATGTCTAATTCATATAGCCTGAGCAATATCACAGAGGATAGACTTCTTAAAAATAATAATATTAATAAAAAAGGCTTTGTTTTAAGAACTGGCCATGAACCAAACCATATCACATTCAAAGTTTGTGGAAAATATCATGAATACACAAAATCCAGACACAGTATATCTTTCACTGGTTTAAGCCTTAAATTTTGTCTTGGACATTTAGGAAAATGTGGAAAGAAGCTCAGATAATAAGGAAGAACAGAAATTTGCTAGAATTTAACCAACAGGTTGAGCCTTGCTTAATTAGGATCATCCCTTTGCACATCATTTAGATATTCCATAAGGGACACAATTAAGTCAGACATGCTGCATGATTTTTCCATTACTTCAACCTTTCTCCCAGCTCAGCAAATCATTCTTTTTACCCAGAGTTGTGTATGCAACACTAAAACTCTTCCCCACACAGAGCTGTGAGCCTTAAGAGCTGTGTACCAAATCCTGGTGTTTGAAATATCCAATCCCATTAGAAGATAACCCATCCTTTCCTACAGAGTTTCTCTTGGCTGGGATGGAGATGAATCTATGAACAGAAAATCTCCTCCTGCTTTAGGATCTCAGGCAACCACTGACGGTGGACAAAAAGCATGTATTTACACACTTTACTACATTAGAAATAAAGCAAATTTTCACTTAGAAAAAACTTATGTAAAACCAAAAACAATCTTGAGCCCCACCAGAGGATATGGAAGGAAATAATAGCACAGGAGTGGTGTGTGCCACACATCCAATTTTGCCTAAAAACTTTGGCACTGCCCCAAAGAGGCTTCAGAAACTTCCTACCTCAAGGGATACCCCAGCTGAAAATAGATTTACTAAAGGACTGTCCTTATGACAGAGATGTCCACAGCCTTGACCTACTCCTTTGTACTTGCTCAGCTCCTCTCCTGTACTGTGATTTTTTTACTGTTAAGGCCCCTGAACCTCATTCTTAAAAAACCCTGTGAAGGAATCTCCTCCCTGCTGCAAGGCAGGCCACCAGAAAAAGCAGGTGGCAGTTGTGAGCAGAGAATGAAAGAAATCCAGAAGAGAAAGCTGCTTGGGAAGTAACGAGTACAAGTGCTAATTTATATTTTAATTATTAAATAGAGATTAAAGCCAACAGCATCATGATTTTAACTCTGCAGCTGGTGGGTTTCTTTGTTTTCTGGTCAATGAAGCTGAATTAGGAGACTGATGGAACTTCAAAAGTGTTAAAAGATGTCATAATAATAAAGGGAGGTCTATAATTACGGGGAGATTATTGCATATAATATGTAAGTGAATTGCACTTAAGCAGCCTCATCAAACCAATTTCCAGTGAAGCTCATTGATGCCACAGATGAGGACTTCAGGTGGGAGGATAAGCCGGAGGAATGGATGAACACTTAAGGAACAAAGTCCTCGTTTTCATGCTAATGTCCCTGTGCAGTTCAGAAGAAGGGGAGAGAGACAGTCTTTGTAGAAAGTTGTGACAGGAATGCAGCATTGCAGGGGAGGAGGAACCTCCTCTGGTGCGGTGATGAACTGCTTCAAATGAGCACAAAGTTGTTCATGAGGCAGCAGCAGCTGTAAGCCTTCTGCAATCCCAGCACATTTCATTATTACTGCAAAATAAAAAAAAGTCAGTGTCTGTCTGGTATAATCAGAGAGACAGAGATTCAGCAGGGAGTGGGTTATTTTGATGTTTCTGTCTTTCCATCCTTCTCTGGTAAGACAGGAAGAACAAGATATATTCTCACAGGACCACTCAAAAAGACTTGTCCTCCCTTGTGCAGAATGGCTACTTGAGCTCCCTAATATTTTAAAGTGTTATTTGTGTTTTAGGCAAGAATATGAAAGAAGCCTTCTCCCATGCATCTCTCCAGTTCTGTTTTGGACTTTCATCATCATTGTGACTTCTCTTTGCTCATCATCTTGCTCTGCATCCGGCCTCAGTGAAACTGCTCTGCCCAGCAAAGCCAGGCACAGGCAGGAAAACAAAGAGCTTAAATATGTTGACCTCCCCCTTCCCTGCTTTTTAGGCACATGACCTGCTCCTTGATCACAGGAAGACGCCTGGGGCAAATGCTTGAGCATTCCTATGGATAGGAGATGGATGTGGAGCTCACAACCCTCTTTTTTCTGCTGCAGTGTGGTGGATTGGCCTGAGGACAGAGCCCTAGAGGGAACCCCTAAATAAGGATGATGCTCTTCAACCTCATCATTAACTTTGGGGCTGCATGCAAAAGAATGTCTGAATTTAAGTAAGCAAGCTTCTCCAGAATTTAGATAATTTCCAGTAAAAAAGCTGCTATATAAATCCCAAGCTCCTATGAAATGTATTCACAGTCTAAAGCAACCATATTTTGAAAAGAATTGTGTCTTTCTGTACTGCACCACTTCTTGATGCTACACTTTACTCCTTCCATGACTTCAGGCACCCAGAGTCCAGAAAAATAACCTGGTTTGTTTTTCAGGTTAAAACAAAAACAAACAAAAAAAAGCTTTTACGATCCTGTTGAAGCTGAATTCTTGTTTCTGTACACAGTCTTCAATTATAACAGAGATGAGCTGATTTTTTAAATCATGGTTGAACTATGACCAATCAGGCTCCCTGCCATCTGTGGGGCTGTGCAAGTTTTTGTACATTCAGAAAGCCCTTCTTTCTGAGGTCACAGGCCTCAACCCCACTCACAAATACATCTCAGCAACGTCCATCACCACCACTTCAGTTTTCCCTGACTCAAGCAGGATTTGATCTGGAGTTATGTGCATCCCTGCAAAAAAAATCGAAGCCAGCGGGGTAAATTCTGCTGTTAATGTCTGTCAAAAGACTGGTTAAATAAGTATTTGTGTGGGGGAATGTGACTCCTCTTTTGCACATGAAGCAGCACATGTTCCTCCCCATCAGGACATATTAGTTTACCTTTGTGTTCTCTTCGTGAGAGATTTAATTTACCTCCCTGTCTAGATCTCGGATTTTTCTTCATTTTCTTACACAAAACAATGCTGATTGTTCTCTTGAGAAAGGTCATATGACTTCAGCTTCAACAAGGGACCAAATTCTCAGCTGCCAACAGCTGATGTTACACCAAGGTCAGTAGGACAGCACAGATTTACAGCACCATAATAATTCAGAAAGAGGACTCAGTCCCATCCATCAGTGTTTCCTATTTTGCATCATCATTTGACACTCACTTCTGAAGACAAAACACAAAGATGAATTGAGCCCTCTGGGTTTTTTAGCTCCTAAAATTTGCACTACTTAACAATGTAATTAATCTTTTCTAGGGGTTGTTTTTTCAATCTAAAAGAGGAGTTGCCATAACATCAATTTCTACTGCTTTTTTTTCCTTCCAGTTCTGCCTTTTGTGCATATTTGTTAGTTAACACTTAACGTTAATTCCTGTCATTAATTTTGTTCATGTTTTTGTCAGTTTTCTGCCTAAACTTAAGCTTCAAATATCTAACTGTATTGATACATTCAGTTTAATGGGATGGAATATGTTTTTCATTGTTTTTTAGTGAGAAATTGAAAATCACACAGCAAAGTAACCACCAAATGGTGTCTAGCACAAAGGATCTGACTCTTGACAAGTTGTTCTTAGAGACCATAGAGATAATCTGAACACTGAGAAGTCCAAATATTATCACATTAATGCAAGTATCTGCACAACTTGTTTTTCATCAAAAGCCCTAAGAAATTGCTGGTTTCTACCACTGGACTTTAGGGAGGAGGAGAAGGCAAGACATAAAACTATTGCAGTCCCAATTTTTTTCAGCCATTGCATCCAGTGATAACTGATCAGGCAGGCAGAAGATGAAATGAACACTAAAGAAATCAGTTTGATTTTGTTTTTGGCACCTTTTGATTGTTAGACCAACTTTGCAGCTTCATTTCCCTCTCTCCTTTCTAGTTGTTGCTCTTCAGAGACTGATGCTAGACTGCACTCAGAAAAAAAAATGTAATCTAAGCCCAACTTCATAACGTAACAACTTTGAGGGGCACTTTTTTGGGGCTCTTTTTTTGTATTACCAGATTTATCTTATTTATGCTGAGGCTCACAAATAAAGCTCTCTCTCAGCAGAATTTACACAAGTTTTCACTTCCCCTTATGCTAACACCTCTGTTAAACTCACAGTAATGCTGATCACACACACAGAATTAAACCCGTGCTTAAGTACTTGAAGCAGCTGGGCCTTAGGGCCAAATTTTCACCCACAATGTATTTCAGCATCTCTGTTCCTTCCTCATTTTTGGCAGCCTACAAATAGATGAAGATTTGTATATATTTACCAAAAATTACTGCAGCTACTGTAACTTTACCTGTAGGAAAGGTGTATGATTTTTCTTTCAGGATGGTGAAACAGCTACTGAGTGCTTCTGTGTATTTATCATAAGCTGAGCTTGACTGAAGCACAGAGAGGAAGATCTGCAGTGTCTCACTTGGCATACACACTGACATATCTCCAATCAAAGCTCTCTGCAAGACCAGCTCATCCAGTCAGTCTCCAGCCTTGGAGAAGAACTCATTAACAAGAGGCACAGAAGAAAGGGCAGCCCAGCAGAGTTTTCAGTGATACATAAATAAAGCTGCCTTGTCATAGCACATCCTGTGTAACTGGGACAATGGTTTAAAGGCTGACATTGATCTAGAAACTTGGTACCTCAGGGCACAGAGGAAGGAAAAGCCATTTGATCACTGGCACTGGCTCTCCATGAGCTGGTACCACGCTCATGCCAGCAGCTGTGACCCGCTGGGTGACCCCAAGTCAAAGAGAAAGAGTTCTGCACTCTGAGGGAGCATGGTGGGGTGATAATGAATCTGGTTTGGTGGGAAGCTAGAAAGAGACATCTAGCCAGATTTACTCTGCATTCAACTGAAAATATAGTCATTCTTGAGCCATTTTCTCCCACTCTTTGGTTACAAACATTTCTGGAAATAAAAAACAACTGAGCTTCTGTTTTGAATAAGAGCCTTCCAAAGAAAATTCTTTGCAGACCATCTCTGCTGGGAGATGAGTTTATGTTATAGTAAATTAATTATTAGATTTAATGAAAATTTGCATGCACAATACCCTCGCTATTTTTCCTTCAGTCACCATGAAAGCTTGGATGGGAGAAGCTAATTTTTCCATTTAAATCTTTTGATTGTGCCTTAAACATGGAACAGAAGTCCCAGATAGCTGCCCTGTCAGAGGATGCAGAAAACCCAATAAATCACTCAACCACCATCACCTAAATTTCTCATTACCCATTTTGAAATTTATAGCAGCTCAGCTTTCCCTTCAAATACATCTTCCAGTTGGCTCTTTCCTTTCAAGAAGAGCACAATAGGATGCCAGATATTTTTGAAAAGCTACTTCAGCAGATTATTTTCATTGCACACCATGCTGGACTGGTTAAATATCTAGTCAGATCTCAATCTGCCCTAAGCCCCACACACCACTGATTTGCTCCCTGACATTCCCTGCATCTCTGAGGTTTCCAGCAACAAAAAGCAGGATGCTGCAGATCCAGGAGAAAGCGACAGCCCAAGGATTAACCTGCTTGCTGATATTCGTGTTCCAGCACATCCCCTGACAAACAGTACACTCCAGGGGTCAAAAAAGAGAGAATACAGATTATTTTGATCAGAACTACATGTGTCTGGAAGACTAATCCAAAGTTAATTAGATCTGGGCTGCATAATATTCATTTGGATTTGTAAACATGGTGACAGGGGTATGGGGATTATGCAGATAGGGAACAGATAAGGTAACTAATTTGTTGATGATACTTTAATACTGTCACAAATGTACACCTTTGTCTTAATAATTGCTAAAAATAAGGAATGTTTTGCTGTAAATTAGTATGTGTATACAACATTTCATTAAAAATGAAGCTGTTTTATTAGCAGAAATGAGATAGAAATGGTCTTAGAAATTGTTATTTAAATAACATTTAAATGAATGTTTCCACTGGGTATCACAGTTATCAGTTCAGAGCAGTAAAAGGAAGGTTTTTTTAAAAAAAGCCACCTTTGTTAGCTGGGAACAGATACTGAGTTATTTTAAAATAATTATTACTTACAACCTTTTTTAACCATAAGGAAAACTTTCATGTGCTGCAGGCTGAGACTGCCTTATTGATTTCAACAGTGGTACAAGAGTAATTCAATTTTTAAGCAGCATCTCCCCCAATCAACTGAGCATCAACCTTTGTGTGCCAGTTAGAAAAGCCCCAGCAGTGTTTAATAATGAAAAAAAGGCCCACCAAACCTAGCAAAACCCCAAGCCAAACACTTGAAGTTACAAAAATTCCAGGGTAGCTGATGATAGTGTCCAGAGAAACAGACAGATTATATTCCATAATTTCATGTGGCCTGGGAGGGGTGTTGGGGAAAAAAAGTACTTGTCAGGATTCACCTAAGGGATTGAAACAGTTCCCAATAGATTCCCAGTCTGACACAAAGCATTGATCAGTTTAGAGGAGTGGAATAGAAATAAGTACACAAGGTATTGATGCTTTTTCGTGGTCTTAAATCAAGAGTGGAACACGATTAGAAAGGGGAAAAGGGATTCTACCTTGGCATTTATTTTAAGGATCCTTAGGTGCACACGTCCAGGCCAAATGCACCAAAATGCACACCACCAATCATATCCCCACAAGATTTGGTATTAAATTATAGGCCTTACTAATTAGCATATCTATCAAAAATTCCCCAATGAGAGGCTGGAATGAGCCTCCCTCCCCAAGGAACCTTCCCCTGGATGGTTCTATCTCAGTTTACAGAATGTGTTCTGGAGAGGACCTTGGAGTCTGGGGCACATTAACCTCCACCTACGAAACTGCTAAAATATTTAGTATCTCAGTTTAACAAACAAGCCCAAGAACATAGGCAAAAGCACCAGGAGCACAGAAGCTGCAAAAAGGCATAGTGGGTATAAAAGAAAAGGCAAAAATTCTTCATGACATCAGTATGAAAATGGAAACCACGAGCACTCACAGATTTTTTAACAAAAGTGCTTTTTGCAGAGCAAGATCATCTTTATTCAGCTGCTAAATCTCACATCCTTCCAGCCCCCTGCTCCCCATCAATATGATCCAAGTGAGGTAACAATCTGCACTTGTGCTGTGAGCACATCACAGACCATTCCTCACTTTCCTTTTACAAAGGTACCGGTGCTGTGACACTCATGACCCCCTTCCAAACCATGCTCTGAGCAAAGACTGATCTTATTAAAACTATCTCAGAAGTCATCCTGTTGCATATATATTAAAAATTCAGTCATTCTGCATACAGAATTTTCAAATGAAACTGCAATACAAGTATTTCAAAGAGGACTGAGTGGAAGCAAGCTCAGAGAAATTCACACTAGCCAAAATGTCAGACAATGGCCCAAAAATCCAAGAGAAGATGAGAAAGATAACAATGCTTTATTAATGAATACAACCTTTGGGACCTGGCTTTCTTCAGCACCACTGCAATAAACAAATGTGTCACATCAGGGGAGCTGCATCAGGGGACTAAGCAGGAAAGTTCAGATGTGGAAGAGCTTCCTCCTTGCCCCCCACAAGAGACTAAAATCAATCCTATAAACATTTTTGACACCTGACCACAGTGCCCTCCCAACAGAAATTGCTTTTGGGGAAATGTGTTGCTATGCACATCAGCAAGACACAATTTCCTTCCTAACCTGCTTGCTGGAGCTTCCTTCAGGCCTCACTGCCTTTGTAACCAACCAGTTGGCAGCTGATCCCTGAAATACCTGCTTCAGTTCTTGGCAGGCTGTGGGCAGAAGCTCTACAAAGTACACTTAAAGCAGAATGCTCACAGAAATAAACAGAAAAAGAAAAAAAAAAAAAAAACCAAACTAGAACAAACATTTTCTTTTTTAACATCAAGCGAAGTCAAGAAGGTATGCTGCTGTAATATTTAATAGTGCTGAATGCAATCCAATGGGGATTGTGCAGCATCTGAACAGAGGGCTAACATAAAAAGGGTCTTTGCAGAGGAAAAGAAAAACTGGAATATAGTAGGGCTTACTGTATTATACACAAGCTAAAAAAGAACTAAAAAAAAAAAAAAAAAAAAGTGATAGTCATAATTTCTTTCAGAAAGAAGATTTTTCTCTAACATATTTTGCTCCCAAGAAGCCACCAGCTATCAACTCCTAATCTGCCTGCAGCTCACCATCGATAAAGTGTTTTCCACCAAAGATGCTTCCCTCAGTGTGGAACTGAAAAAGATACTGGCATGAAGTTCTGACAATGACATGTTTAGTGCAGAAGCCTGGGTTTTTGCTGTTATTCCCTAGAGCTATGCCAGAGCAAAATTAATCCACCAGTTATCTCCAAATATCCATTCAGTTAGGGATAAAATTTGAAAATTCAGAACCACAAAGCTCATCAGAAAAATCAAAACTTTGGGGAGAAAGATATGCTCAGAGTAATTAAAAATGTTTTTGCTCCTTGGCCTAGAAAAATGCCAGATCAGTCTCAAGCAAGGCAAAAACACTAAGTGATGTGATGAGGATTCAGTGTCACAAAAACCTCCCTGAAAAAAAAGAACCCCTAATGGAGAACTGGGGCTCTGCTCCAAAAGTGTGAATTTCATCTGGGAAATATAAAATTTCTCATTGCAAAGACTTTTGCACCAGTCTAATTGGAAAGCTCTGAACTTCCTGTGAATAAGACAAGCAGTAGGGAATAAGCTTTTCAAAAGGGGCAAGCCCTGAGAGTAGGCAGCACAAGCAGCTTAGGAGGGGGAGGAATCAGGTTTTCCTTGATATCTGGTGTTAGGGGAGATGCATTTTACTGGGCCTTTTCTTTGGAGATATCAGGCTGAAAGAAACAAAAATCTCAGCCCTGCAGCCTTTGGGCTCTGCTTTGGATCCTGGAGATGCCTCAGAAAAAGAAGGAGAATTCTTAGAAAAAAAGGAGAAGAATTCTCACAAAAAAAGGAGAAGAATTCTCACCAAAAAAAAAAAAAAAATGAGAGAAGAATTCTCACAAAAAAAAAGGAGAAGAATTGTCACAAAAAAAGGAGAAGAATTGTCACAAACCTCTGTTCCTCTCTGAGGCAGTTGGTGTGAGGAGAGCAGCTCTCATACCCACCTACCTCCAACCAGACACCAAGAGGCAGCTAAAGTCTTACTGACACAAGACAGGCACTGCTTAGGCTTTGGCTGAAGTACTTGTCATAGACACCAAAATGCTACTTTAGGATACAAAAGGGTATTTTCCTGGCCCCCCCAGGAAGTTTCCACCTTCTCTTGTCTGCCCCTTGCTGCCCAGGCCAAGTTGCTCAGCTCCACGTGCAGGATGTGAATGCAGGTTGTCTCACATGGGAGCAGTACTGTGGGGCTGCACTGTGTAATGCATGCACAAAAAGACTCTGAACAAAGGAGACAAGAGTCTTTTTTTTCTCTCTTTGTTTGTTGTGTTTTTTTTTTAACCTGAATTCAGTTCAGGAGTCCCATGGAGAGCTGTGCCAGCACTCTCTAGCACAACAGGCGCCAGAGACGAACACATTTTATCCTGAAATCACAGCATTATTCTAATTTAAGGAACACCCTCGTTTTCCTTCAGACTCTCTAGACTGCAGTGGCTGTTTTTCTGTGCCTTCTCCACACAGAGCTAACTAGGCAGCTATTACACTGCAAACATTTCTAAGCTAGCTTTAACCCAGGCAGATGGGAAATAAACACCATAGAAGCTTAATGCAGTTCTACAGATTGCCTGACTAAAAGGAATAAACCCCTCACTTTTCAGTTTCATCAAAAAATGGTATTTCCTGAGCAGCACTGTCCTAAACATGCAACATTCATACCAATGAACAGGAGCACAGAGATACTTTGGAGAGACAAATCAGCTCTTGCCAGCAAAACATGAGTTTTGGTAAGCACAATCAATAATATGCCAACACCAGTCATTCCTAGAATTTATACAAATGGTGCCAAATAGTATCAGTTGCCACAGTATCACAGTGTTCATCTGCTTAGGTAGAACATATAAATGATCTGACTGAGAATATTTGGAGATTTTATTTTGGAAAGTCATGTAAACATGATGAGGGACATAGAAAGTGATCTATGACAGCATTTGGCCTTGTGGCAAGACACAAAGATTAGACAGAACAGAACAAAAATCCCATGGAATAGAATGTGATCAAGTAACTGAAAGTACCCAGCTGAAAACTTGCAAGTTTAAATAGGAACAGAGTGTCTAGTGCATAGGAAAGGCGGGTCAGTGGTTACAGGTGAAGATTTAACACTGGAAAACAGTTTGCAGGCAGCTGTTTTTATATAAAATTTCTACTAAATGGTAACTACCTAAGGTGGATTAACTAGGCTTACAATAAAAAACATGCTCTTGCTTTATCATTTTCTAGTCCAACAGAATCATAACAGCTAAAAATACTAATGAATTATTTTGGATATGTAAATTGGCCCAGAGAGTTTTTTATCCAGTATCACCCTTTCTCTCAGTCACAGATTTTGACACACTAATTTTCATTTACCTTTTATAGCACTCATTTTCCTCTCAGTATAGGGGGAACTGACTGATTTGAAAATGAATTTATTAATGTTTGGGAAGCACTAATAAATTAATAAACCCCTGAACACACTGCAGACAGAAACTTTTCATCTTCCAAGATACCTAACATGAACAGTGGATAAAGAAAAAATATAAACTGTTCCAACACCAAAAATACTGTATTTACATGACATGACACCCTTAGCATGCTTGAGAGAGAGCAATAAGGACACACTGCAAAAGAATTTTGGAAAGTTCTATGGTGTCATATCTTGCAAATACACGATGCATTTTTCCTCTTAATGAGTACAGAAAAGACAGATTATCACAAAAAGTTGGAGAGGGGTAAATTTAAAACAAATTTCAGCAGGCTAATGAAACTAAATTTTACTCCTGAAATATATTTCAGTATCCTCTGCCATCCATTTTTAAAACCAAACAAAAATCAACAAAATAAACAAACAAACCCCAAAGCAGACAAATGAAACTCAAACAACTTTATCCAAGAAAAAGCCTGTTCTCAGGACAGATCTACCTGGTCTTATTTTTAAGACCTTCTTAATCACTACAGAAACTTGCTTCATTCCCTGTGATATTTGCATAATCTCAATTGGCAACTATTTCAAGAGAGAAAGATAAAAATATACTTTATAAGTCTTGTTTCTTCCTCCCCCTTTTACAAAAGTTTGCATGTACAATCCTATGTATATATAATTAAAACAAAAAAACCCAAAAAGTGCTAGAACAGATGATGTTGTTTCATAGAAGTGATTTTTCTTGTCCTAATAACATTTTTGACACACCAGAATTTGCTTATTTTAAGTTATTTCACCAAGAAAAGTTAAGTACTTTTTGCAGGTGATGAACTTGAAACATCCAGTTATTTCATTACTACCAAAAAATGCCAGAAGGGAAAAGGTAAGTACAAGAAAAGCTTTAAATCGTCTTCCCTCTTCATTATTTGGGGTGCAGATTTTCAACCATTTTTCCAAAGTTAGGCTAAACACAGCAAACAAAGCTCAGTAAAGGAAAAAACTCACATGAGGTGTCACTTACAGTTCTTGCAGGAACAGCACCAACACAAATCCTGAAGAAGCTGCTGCTTGCACAGCATTAATCTCAGCAGTTTTGGGTGGATTTGCCCTTATTAAAATTTTTCTCTCAGAGCATTTGCTTGCTCAGGAGGCAACATCTAAGTCCTCCAGGGCACAGGTTCACACACACACAGGAAATGCAGAACACCTGAGTTCAGTTGCTCTCCTCCAGCTAGGGCAGAGCAGGTGTGGTTCTCCTTTTTCAAAAGTCAAAAAAAAAAAAAAAACCAAACCAAACCAAACCAAACCAAACCAAAAAAAACCCAAAACAAAACAAACAAACAAACAAACAAAAAAACCCACAAAGTCTCTGCTGAAACTGCTTCAGCCATTGAGTTATTTGCCTAGAGATTCCTCCCAAACTTAGAAACCCTACTGCAAAACACTGTAAAAGGCACGAGATTGGCACAGCTCTAACAGATGGGGACACCTGAGGCTTAGGAAGGTGGTCCTGTTGCTCGGTTTGAAGGTGGGCACCATGAGATATCTACCCAGAAGTCACTGTCAGTCCCACTGCAGCAGGAAATACAGCATCTCCTGTGATGGTTCATACAAAATGAGTTGATGATTCTCAGAAAAATTTAGCCCACGCTTTTCTAATTTCAACAGAGCTGAATTGTGTATCAGCAGATGAGGCTGTTTGCTGCCTGGAGCTACAGGTGCTAAAAAGCTTGCTGCTTTTTGTCTGGTAATTAATAAGTTATGAATTCATGGATGGCATATTATTATCATCCTAGACAATTAATACATGTGTGTTACCTATTTTATAACATACTAACATGAAATTTCCACTCCCGAACCAAGCAAATTCCACTTTGTTTTTTTTTTTCATATATGTATTTTGGTTATATTTCTTCTACTGCAGATACAAAGCACAGACTATGGGGAAAGTACTCTTTGATGAGTTTCTAACCTGAAGGTTATAAATAAACTTGATAACTGCTCTCAATCCATGCTAGCAAATTAAATGTAGTTCTATATCAGTGGAAGACAAGGTTTGTCTTCCAAGAGCTCATTTGTACATTCTGTTGCTCTACCCCAACCTTGGCCCATCCCCTGGCCTCAGCTGGTGTAAATCAGTGCTGCTGCTGTGTCTTTGGCAAATGATTTCTACCAGCTGAAGATCTCATGGGCTTTGTGCAGTGTTATCTATCCAGAAACAGAGCAGTGATTCTTTGCATTGGCTTTCCCCATCAGTGGCTGTAACCCTTAAACCGCACAGGGAATTTCACCACTGCCCTCAAAAAAAGCAGATTTTTGGTACTTCTCTCTTCGAGCTGGGACTCAGCAGGGACCTGCTCCCATAAGAGGCTCTTGCTGCTTCTGCCACGTGTGTTTTCAAATCATAAAGGAATAAATAACAGAAAGAACACCTGGTTTTTTAAACAACCGAGGTACAACAGCTTCAGGCTCAGTTCCTTTTATGAGCTCTGCCCATGATTAGCTACTGTTCATGAACCCAGGGACAGTTAACAGGATGGAAATTAACCTTTTATAATTAATATTTGTTTATGTATTTCACAGTATCTTTATGCTACACAAACTGTTCTAAAATATTTTTTGTCATAGATTTTCATGTATAACAGGGGACAGAAGATCAAAAACCAAAGAAAAGGTAAAAAACATAAATAACTTTTTCATCTTATGCAGTTTGGTCACCACAGAAGCCCAGCTTACTTAACTTGCTTTGCCATCTAATACCTGATTCGCCAGACTGAAATCAAACCCATTCTCTCTCCACATCCAACCATTTATCAAAAGAGTTTTATTGTACTTAATAAGAACTGAAACAGTCAAATATTGTCCATCAGAATACATATCTGGGAAAATGCTGATCACTTTATTATCACGGTTTCCTGTTAATTTCAAATCAGCTGTTGTTTATAGTAAGTTGTTAATTTTTAAACTTTATTGAAATTTTTGATGGTTGTCTCATCATTAAAAATTAAAAGATCAAATGTTTGCTTTGCTTGATTCCAGTAATTTACATTATCAAAAAATATTTTTTCAAACTTTTATTTGGGGAAAAATAAGAGGCTTTTAAAATCCCACATAGAAATTGTTCATTTCCTGTGAAGTGAAAATTTGTAATTTGGATCTGTCTTAAATAACCAATGGTGAGCTCTATAACCAAGATGAGAAAGCAAAAAAAAAAAAAAAAAAAAAAAACATTTTGTGTTCCATCTAATTGATCAGAAGTTCATTGCCAAGGTCAGGGAAGGGGTTGGGGATTATTTGTCAAAACCAAGATGTTCATGTCTTACCTACTTAGAGGACATTGGGTAAACCCTCTTGGCTTCACTAATTAGATCCAACATTTAGTGATGGATGTTTCACTGCCAGCTTAGGGAACTTCCACAGTTGGTAGATGTCTTCTACACAGACCTCAGCAGAGCTAGCAAGGGCATTTCCTTTACAAAGTGGAGCTATTCTTTTTCTGTGTAGCTGAAAAAAATTCATTCATCCCCATTATGGCTTTGCCTTTTAAATATTAACTGTAGGGGCACAGAACTGGGAGGGGTCCCCTGGGTCACTGCAACCACCTCGTTATGCAGAGCTGTGCTATTGAATTCCTCTCACAAACCACCACAATATTAAAGACAATAATGGTTTTTGCTCTCACTAACACTATGCAGAATTTTAATTTAGCACTCAGACTCCTATGGATAAAATGAAGACTGATGATTTTAGTTGTTTCTCCTGTTCTTGGCACTTTGACTCATAACTTCCTAATCCTCTGTTAGCTACCTTAAACATGGATTTTTCTTGCAGTTGTACATATTCATGCTGCTAAATTAATCAATTAATTTCTAAAATCCTAAATCCATTAACCAGTCTAAAATAGGTTCTCTCTCTGTTTATTATCATGGAAAGTGAATGAAATGCAGATCTACATTGTTGATGGGTATCTGTGTCAAATATTCATTTATGGACAAGAGCCAGTTGTAACCTTCAAAATTAATTTAACCTATTTTCCGTCTACCTGCAGCTCTTGTATGTGGCAGTAACTTAACAACAAAGATTATTACACGTGGATTAATTATAGGTTTGATTAGTTCCATCAGGCAGGTGACCTTACACACCCTGTAATCCTTCACCCTGAAATCATTGCGGGGCTGGAAGGCTTTTTTCAGCAAGCAGCTGATAACTCCTCCATCTCCTCTTACAACAGGGACTCAGGCATCAAGAAGCTTCACAAGCACAGCAGTGGCAGAGTTTGTGCTCAGGGAACACAAGACTTGCAACATCTCCCCATTTTCTCAGAGTGTGAGGAAATGTTCCTGCCAGGGAGTGCTCATTCATCTTCCTAAACAACCTAACTGCAGTGAAGGAACACTTGAGAAGCATGCCTGCAATGCAAAATATCCTAAAAAGCTGCTAGCTGTCATATGATGGACACCTAAAACAGAGTTTCTCAAGCCAGCCCTGAAAACCCGAGCAATCCAAAATAAACAGCCACATTGGGAAGTAGAGCAGCAACAGCAAAAGAAATACCAGTTTGTTTTCATGCTTATCTGTAGGAGAATGTGAGGGAAAAAAACAAAACCAAACCAAAACCCTACAAAACCGTTCATGGAAAACATCCTTTTCAGTTAAAGGAATAAAGAAGAAAAATTATGTCCAATATGGTCTAAAATTCAGAAAATAAGAGAGAGTAAGGTGCCCACATTTTAGTGGGTTTGGATATGTCACCTTCCTTGCAATTGAAGGAGGATGTCAAGAATTTTAAAGCCAGCTCCTCAGTATCATTCAGGAGACTGATGTGACTGGTTGCTCAGGTCAGGAGCTCCAAGAGAACCTTCCATGCAAATTTTGTGAGTTTTTGTTTCTACTCCCAGCCATGACTGTGTTCATGAACCTGAGAATGGAGTGTGAGGTGATGTTTATGGTGTGAGACCACCCAGTCTCGAGGCAGCCATGCACAGATGCACCACATTCCACAGGGGCAGGGCAGGGAGCCCGGGACACGGCTGCAGGATGTGTGTTGACATAAAACAGGAGAGCTAAGCAAGTAATTCACACAATTTTAAGTGTTCAAATAATCACATCCTTTTTTATACGTCACTTCCATTGCTCTGATCTTGACAATCTTCTCCTCACTTCATACCTAAAGAGTTTCAGCAATTCCCATATTATTCCCTTCACCTCCTCCAAGACTTCCAGGGATTTCTTCTCCCTTGCTTGACAAGAACAATCTCCAAACATGCAGGCAGGCCCTCCAATTGCAACTGCATTTCCAAATGTAGTTTTTATAGAAGAAATGATTCCCTAATTTCCCAACTTTGAATTTCACAGCTGACCTGGTATCTCCTTTCAGAAGACCTTTGCTAAGCAGCTCATTGTTTATCACTTGAAGCACCATGGCTGTGGCCAGACAAAGCTTTGTTAGAACTGGTGAATTATATAAGTAATAGACAAAGTGATTATTGTGGTTAAAGTACTAATTTGATGAAAACAGAAATTTGAAATTAAAATACATATTCTTTGTAGATATACATAGATTATGAGATTAGAATCTTATTTTTCTTCTATACAAATCCAAAATGTTGTATCATTTTCTTGAGTTGAGTTTTGCCGAAATTAGTTCTTTCAAATTAAAATTGTGGTGTTTCTTATCCATTCCTTCCTGCCTATTTATTGTGTGTAATTCTTTATTGTAAAAATCAGAGAGGACTCTTCACTTCAAAAATTATAAAGCTGACAACAGCTTTGATCTAAAAACCTGAGAAATATTTTGAATGTAATTAAATAGCAGTGTTAGTACAGTTTGTCTATTTGATAGTGTTCCAAACCTGCTTAAAATTTCTCATCAGCAAGTTCAAAATGACTGAAGATTCTTCTGCTTGAGAAATCTTCTCATGTCAGTGGTGCCTGATGCTTTCCCAGTTAATTTAACTCTCAACCCAAGATATTTTTGCCTTTTTCTAATTTAAAACCACTTTAATGTACCACACATACAAAGCTACATAGATCATTCGATGGTAATATTTTGAATAATACAGCTTTTATTTTTTGAATAATATAGAAGTACATGGCTTTTCTGGTTTTGTATGAAGTTACATCATTTTTTGTTAAACAAGGTGCAGGCAATAATCTAAAGACTGATTAAACATCAACACTTTATCATGGATATCCTCAGGAAAGGACTGTATATACACTATATACACATAAAAAATTGGAGCAGAAGCTGTGTATAAGACAGGAAACTACCTTTTGCCTTATACCTAAATTCTATTTTCTTTTTCATTTAAACCCTTATTATTTACATATTTTGTATTTAAATACTTGTATTTGTAAAGAAGACATTGGTCTGAGATTTACAAAATAATATTTAGAGGATTTTCTGCAGAATCCCCCAGTCACAACCTTAATGGAGGGTGGGTTTACTGCCTATGTCTGCTATGTCTGAGTCTTCAATGTTGTCTTCTTGAAAATAGTTCCATTTTTGTCCTCACACTTCCTGCTGTTTTATGTGGTTAAATGGGTCTCCTCTTAGAAATGCAAGTAATGCTGCAGGCAAAGTAAAATGGACCTTTTCAGTGCTCATAGAGAAAAGGTTTTTTACTTCCTGCACCTGAAGTTAGGGAGAGATAAAAAGATTTATTCTCTCAGTATTCAAATGGTAAAAGAGCTTGTCTTATCTTGTTCTTGCTTAGCCCAAAGCTGGGCTTCTAAAATCACTAAAAAACAGGAAAGAAAAAATGACACCAGGATTATAGCCAGCTCATGGGACCATGGCAGTACTGTGTTAAGGGGAAAAAAGAACATTTCCATTCTCCCTTTTGTCCTGGTGAATTGAAGGCCCTCTGATTGCTAGTGTCACTTAATACTGATCAGAAAGGAATTAAGTGGCCAGTGAGAATGTGCTCCTATCAAAGAGCTGGCAAATTGCAAGATTTAGAAGCCTAGAGGTCAGTGTAAATCTCCATATCAGAGGCAGCAGAATGGCAAGGGGGGGAATCAGAGGTGGGAGGAATCTATTACAGTCAGTTTAATCCCCTACATCCAGATTTCTGTGAAAACAGACATTAATGATCTCCTCTCACTTTTCAATCACGCTGTGTTCACCCAATTACTTTTGCTTATAGAGGTTTCACTTTTTTTTTTTTGTTCCTAATTCAGTATTTTGTTTTTATCTCACAGTGATACAGACCAGCCTGAGGGAGAACTGAATCCAGTATAATAATAGCTACCTCAGCTCCTGCCATCTCTCACTAAAAGATGATTCACAAAACCCTCCTCGAGCAAGATGTTTGTCATCTCAAGAGCTCACCAGCTATTCACTCTGCTTCAGATTGCTCCAGATCAAAGCCTTTCTGAGAGAGGTAGAGAAAGGATGGTTGAGGGCAGGACCATGAGAGGCCTGGATTTAGGAGACTGCTATTGCTGGGTTGTGCTTTTGGAGCTCTGAAGACAGAGTCAGAGGAGCTGCAGTGCAGATCCCCTATGAGAACCAGAGGCACAGGCAGATCTGACCTCCTTCACCCTTCTTTTTCCACATGCAAGCATACAGAAAAAATCCTTTTGTGTTCACTTGAAATTTTACCTTTTCAACCTGAAGAGTCATGCCCACTGTCTAGAATTCTCTCATATTCCAAGTGCTCATAATTATGAGGAAGAACCAGCTAAGTGTAGCCCAGGTACTTAAATTTTCTCCAGTGGGACTAACTCCTAATGTCATGAGGAAAATAAGCACTGCCCTGCTAAATCTCGTCTCAGTTACAGACTGTGTTTAATGCTCTAGAGAAGCAGAAAAACAATTTCTCCTACTGCAGAGCATAGAAGGAGCCCCTTACAAGTCAAACTTTTGGATATTAATTTGTGTTTTGGGTAACTAGGGCTACTTGCCTCTATGAACTTTCCTTTTCAAAAAAAAAAGATTAATTTTCTTATACTCTATTTAACTGAAGTCAGAGGATCCCTCATGCTGAAATTTGCATGGCAGAGCACTGTCAGTGGCAAAAGGATTGGGCTTTCAATCTGGGCATCTAAAATTAAACACTCTGTGCTCAGATTGCCATGGGGAAGATGATGTGAAATTTTCTGCGAAAAAGAAGAAAGGAAAGACAGAGAGGAAGGAAGGAAAGGAAAGAAGGAAGAAAAGAGAGAAAGAGAGAGAAAGAGAGAGAAAGAGAGAGAAAGAGAGAGAAAGAGAGAGAGAGAAAAGAAAGAAAGAGAGAAAGAAAGAGAGAAAGAAAGAGAGAAAGAGAGAGAGAAAGAGAGAGAGAGAGAAAGAGAGAAAGAGAGAAAGAGAGAAAGAGAGAAAGAGAGAAAGAGAGAAAGAGAGAAAGAGAGAAAGAGAGAAAGAGAGAAAGAAAGAAAGAATTTAAAAATCCAGTAAGTTTTAGCTAAGAGTGGATAACCCATAAGTTGAAACTGGCAATTCTATTTATCAATACCCCACTCCATGAGAGGTAATAATTCTGTCCTGGGGTGACTGTCACCCCAGGTTTTCTGTTTGGTCAGTGAGGGTAGAAGGGACGCCACAAACACTTCCAGGTCCTCTCACAGAGCCTGCCTGAGCATCTTTAGGTTCTTGCTGTTGGTGTCTATTCTGCACATGTTGCTAACAAATGCAGGCAGCCAAGCTCGATCATCCCCCCACATATGGAGCTTTGTGAAATGCAGATGGTGCAGTTTAAGTTGTTCATAATTAGGACTCATGTCACTGTAACTTGCATGCCTTTCATAATGGGAAATAAAGCCCTCCATCTGCTCTGAAGCACACTAATGTAAATAACTCACTGGAGCAGCTATTTTGTTCGTTCTGCTTATAAGAAAAATAGGGAATTAACACGAATGCCTTGAAAGGGTCTCCTCATCCGTTCCCTTCCCTGACCCACAGCTTCTCACTTGTCCCTTGCCGAGCCCTGGCTCCAGCTTCCATTTCCCTTTGGTTGCTCAGGGAGGACAGAGCTAATCCTCAGGAGAGAAAGCTCATTTATAACTGTAATTACAGCCCACTGGGAGCAGCCCAAAACCAGTGTTGGCATCTTTAAGAACTGTGGCGAACACTCCAGCAAAAAGTTTCGCTCTGAAAATTAGAGAAGCATCTGATATCCTCTTTGGAGATGACATCATCCCCTCTGCTAGAGTGACTGCTTGACCAGACTGTGTTCCTGCATTGTGTTTATTCTCACATCATTCCATTAGCTTCAGAGAAGGCAGTTAGTACACTAATTTAATTGTATGTAATGTCCTGTTGTAGAGCCAGCAAGTTGTGAAATGACTAAAACAAACAGATTTATTTTACACTCTTGAGGAGTTTCACTTGGTTGGTCTGTGACTTCCCAAACTTCTGCCAAACTGGCATTCCTGCTATGGCCACAGCAGGAAAACAGATTTCAGGCACTTTCTTGTGCTAAGTGCTGTGAACACTGGACTGGGGGGCTGTGGGGGGAGAGGAGTGAAGTCCATTCCCAATCAATATGATCTGTGTCTTTACATTTCCAGGATCACCTTTCTAATCTTCAGAGTTTCAACTAGTCAGGCAAGAAGGGCAAGGAAAATTCTGAACAGCTCAAGCTCATCTTTTTTTTTCCTATTTTAAACAAATATGACCTTTCCAATATAAAAACGTCCTAGGAGCGACCAATATTCTTTTCCCTTCTTTTGTTAGTAGGAGCATCTTGTGGATCACTCCATACATTTTGCATGACCCTGAAATCAGCTTGTACCTCAGGGAAACAACCACCTTGCCAATGTTCTTCACAAGGCACTATTTTTAAACATTGAATTTCAAAAACACCCTGTATTTTTTGCTGACGCAAGGCACAGCTTTTTGGATGGTTCCCTCATCTCCCAGTATCATTAGCTGAAGGATCAATACTCCCAGCTTTCTCACCAGAGACCCTAACTTGACAGAAGAACATGATATGGGACCAAAGCTACAGAACATCTGGAATTAAGATGGGCTCTGTGGATGTCTCAGCATCATCTATCACAAACCTGAAGAATGTCTTGATTTCGGACATCTGTAACCAGATAAAATCTTTTCCAACTATCACATCACCACAGAGGTGTTTAGATGTGATGCTGTATTAGGAAATCCTATAATTTTGCTTTTTCTGGGTGTTCTTTAGGTAATTTTCTTCAGGTTCACCATCATTTCTTCCCTCCACTTTGAAATCTCTGTGTGAGAATATTGTTCTGCATCTGAAAGAAAAATGGAGAGCACAGAGCCCTGTACAGGTAAGCAACAAGTTAAAGTGGCTGAGTACATTCCTGTGGGAACACCTGAGAGAAAGTCTCCAAAACCTGGTTATTGTAATATCAATTCCACACTGTAAGAATATGCAAATTCACAGTAGGTGTCCTTGAAGAAGATACAAGTTACTGGAAAATCTGCTACTGTTGTATGGCTTCAGATAAAACCAGAAAATATGCTATTGCATAATGTTTTCAAAACTGGGGATTTGAAAATTTAATGTAATGACAAACGTAATGCCCCTTGTTTTGTTAGACATTTCAAAAGGTGACAAAAGTCCTGTTCACAAGTGATGATTTGGCCTTGAAGGTAAAATTCTCCCCTTATATGAAAACATTCTGCAATTTTTCCTCACAATTTCTTCCTTTTCCATTTGTCCAAAGCAAGAACATTATGTAAAAAGATATTCAGGGAGCTAAGATCTGCTTCTTACAGGGTTTTAATGCTTCTCCTTGCAGATAAACTTTAAAAAAACGCACATTTCTTAAGGTAATTGAACTTCAGAATAAAATAATTATTCATCTGTCAAAGTAACTTACAACTTAAATGGTCATCTTTTAAAATGTCCAAAATTATTTGAAGTCAACAACAGACAGCACATGTATGCATAACATTAGGTCATCTTAAGCACTGCTCCATTTCCATTTTAAGGCTCCTTTCATTAGTTTTGATTGATGCAGTGTTTCCATGTACTTCTGGGCTGTAGCTGTTTTAAAAACTGAATTTCATCCATCTATTGCAGGAACTTTTAATGTCCAGTCATGTTAACAAGGGGTTGGATTGTTCTGACACCCAGGTAATTTCGTGTTGATCTACTGCTTGTGAGAAACTGAGTAAGAAGGAGGGAGACACCGTGAAAGCAAATAAGGGTTTAAAGATAGAAACAAAAACCCAAACTCCCCAAACCTAAAAAAAGAACTTGGAAATCAAAAATAATTTGCCCACATGTTTACAAAGTCTGTGAGAGTCCTCTCTCTGTTTGCAGCAAGTCCTCTCTAAAGCAGAACTTCTACAGAACGGAAAGAATGAGTTACATCCATTAGGAAGATGCTTAGATACTTTTTCCACACTGAAAACAAATGAGCAAATAGGAGCTGAGAGCAAATGGCAGTCATGATATCATTTGTTTTCTAGAGTTTCCTTTTTAATCAAATCTAGTGGAGATAAGCAAGGTCCCATCCTTCATTGGCAACTTTGAGTTCAGGGCAGAAGCTCTCCCAAGCACAAAAAAAATTACACTCCAACTTTAAAAGTTTAAAATCAGCAACAGGGAAGTGGAAAAATTAAAACTCTCTTCCAGGGTAACAGTGATTCAGATGTGGGGTTTGCACCCTAATTCAGCACCATAGAAAACTAAAATTCAGAGCCTGATCTGGAGTGGCAGTTTTGGGAGGATGATTTTCAGCCACGGCTTGTGTATCATCACCCTTTTCCTCAGAGAAAAAAATCTGCCCCTGTTTGCTACAAATCTGAACCCTCACCCTCTCATTTACATCCAAACACAGGCTGCAAATGGCTGTACCTAAATGTATGACTGCTTATTCTTTTATTTCTAATTTTTTCACCACAACTGAGCCTTTGTGAGTATGGTGACAAGAGATGAGAAATAAGCCAAAGCACCCCATGGATTCAAAAAAAAAACCCAACAAAAACAAGCCAAGGTTTCACCTGGGGGTTCAGCCTTCATATGGAAGGGGTACTGGGGCAATCCCAGCCCCAGTCACCTCACTAGGGACAGGTGGGGCCAGGCTGGGCTCTGTGGGGCTGTGGCTGACTGTCTCATGGGGCTGGCAGGAGGTTCTGGACCCTGGGCAGGCTGGAGGAACCTTGAGGAAGGGGGTCAAGACCCTCTAGTGGCCTCAGGGCCCTGGTGGTTTTGTTGGAATAATGATTTAAGACAGGCAATAACTCAGCTGGCAGGAGGCAATTTTAAACCATCAGATGTTCTGACAAGAAACTGCAAAGTTGTATAATATTTTTAAAGGGGAAAAACCCCCTCAGACTGCACAGAAGCACCTAAGCTCTGCTACAGGCCAAAAAGTCTCCTTTTGGCTTGTACTGGGGCAAAAGCAGGAGACAAAAATACATGAGAAACCCTTTAGCACCTCCTCTCAGGACTTGCTGCTACAAACTCCTGCCCTGTCGCAACTGTTCAGGCGCCCAGGCTTTAAAAAGATCCAGTTTGGGGTATTTTGTAGTGTCTGTGTCATATGAGAACTGCTTTGGAATATATATTCTCTGTATCATCAGATATGGGCAAATATAGCCACATGATGTTTGCATTTGTGGGTTTTTTTTAATGTATCAAACAGGTTTCAGATAAGGTAAAAATCATGGCCTGCCTCTATGTTTTTAAAGCATTATATGCCTTTGAAAAATATGGTCTGGATGTAGAATACTTATTCTGAGCCTTAGGGAAATCTTTTACAACTCAGTTTCATGTTGAGAAATGCTGCTCTGGGCACTGATTTCTGAAGGGCCTGGTTTGTGGCTTTGAGAGACCTGGCTAATGGCACTGGAGCCATCCCCAGGTTCCCTGGGCTTCTCAAGTGATAAGAATGCTCCAAAAGAGGTCTGGTTTTGGGATTTGAACAATAAGAAGACAAACCCCAGAGAAGATGGCTCTTTAGAAATCATTAAATTAATGTGGGCATGAAAACACGACCTTGTCCTGCCTCATTTTTTTCCAGTTTGCCTCTCTATATGGTGTTGTTTTTCCACTGCTTTACCAATCTGCCAGCCCCACCCAGGGAGGCACTTGTTTCTAAACATGAATTATCTCTATAAGGTGAATTACCCACATGCTGAAAGGGCCTGTGGTCTAATAATGTGTGCTGAAAGTACATCCTGACATTTTCTTCTTTCTTACTGCACCTCTGCTCTTCCACTCCTGTTTATAGACTGATCACACCATTTAGAGACATAGGACAGGTACTATCACATGAAATAAAATTCACTTTCACTGCCTGAAAAATGGTTTTCAATAGTGAAAATCCTATTTCTCTTTTATAGGGATGTATACAACTTTGAAACAGAAACTTCTCTTAGCCAAAAAAAAAATGTTTAACTTGGAGTGAATTAAATTATGAAGGTATGATTTAATCTCATTCTAAATACGGCCAATTAACAAACTGCTGTCTGAGATACTAAATTAATACTCTTGTTAGTACTTTCAGTGAAAAACTTTTTTCTAAAAGTGTGAATTTCAAAATCTAAAACACTTGTTTTACCTTTGCCACCTTAAAATGTACAGTCAGGAAAAAAACATGGCTGAGTAATGCCCCTGGCTATAAGTCTCAGACACAGATTCTGGTACTAAAAATTCCATTCTCACAGCACTTCTCGTTCATCCCAACAGATTCTCAAAGCAGTATTAAGCCCAGATTGGCATAAGCACTCTAAAAAGCCTACAGGAGAAACTATTTCTCTCTGAAAGGTTTTGCCTTTGCTACTGGACATCTGACATCTTTAATCTCTTTTTCTTTTGCTTTATAGCTTTTCTAGACCTGCATTGTTGCCTTACATAAAAGCCCTCTGTTCTGTCAGCTTTTCTACATCTTTCCTGACCTTGTGCCTGCCATGCCTGGTTTAGCTGGAAGCTGGGTATATGAAGTCTGATTCAAAACTTGTTTATCCCTTTCAGAAGAAAGTGATTTTTTCAAGTAGCTGGAAAGCGCAATTGGTTCTGACAATGTTATTTTGGCAGGACTGGGGCAAAAAACCAAGCAGCACAGCAGGCATTTCTCAGGCAATTAAAAAACAAAACAAAACAAAACAAACAGCTCAAGTCACTCATACATTCAAATGAAAGATGCAGCATAAAAAAATTTACAACTCTCTGCATAGCAAAAGGCTGAATGCATGCTTGGAACAGTCACTAACCCACTGGTTTTTAGAATGTTGAAACAGAAGGGCTTGACTTTCTTTATGACTCAGCTTTTCAATTTTCTAGAGATGGTGAAAACAGCTGAAAACCTCTCAAACATCAAAATTTTAACATATGAAAGGAACTGAAACTCCAAAGTTTCAACTTGCTCTCTTCCTGTTTCATTCCCCACTGCTCTTGATTTCACCTGCTTGTGGTTCTGCTTCGCACATACAAGGTATGTTCTGATAAAAGTGCTGGGCTGATGAATTGCTCAGGAAGAAATATTCTAACAGAGTAGGCACCAGTCATTATGACAGGGAGAAATTTTAAGTCCTGATGTCCTGGGAAAAACCTGGAGAGAGATGGAAAAGAAATGCACGCAGCAGCGCTGAGCTGTGAGCAGTTACTGTGCACATGGGGGACAGCATCCAGCGAGTGCATCCACCAGCTTCTGGAAAATATTCCCCAGGATCGACACAACCCTGGCTGCAAGAAGGATGTGCACCTGCAGAAACAGGATATTGTGGTTAAACGTAGGGCAGGAAAAATGTCTGAGGCATGGAAAGCTTAAACTAATCGCGTGTGATCTGTGGAGAGGGAAGGGAGATAGGGGACACAAGGAAGTTGTTTGTAGCCCTGGATCGTTTAGTTGGGCTTAGCTGACACATCAGGCAGGAAACCTGTTTGCTCCAGCAGGATTTTCACAGGAGCTGTAACATAGGACTACCCTGCAGCCTTGCCCTGTCACCACTCTCTGCTGTCCTGCTGACACGGGCAACTTTGCTGCCATACAGCCAAACTAATCATGGAACTGAGGATACAGGTTAAACTCTGCCTCACCTGAGAAGATGGATAAAGAGAGAAGCAAGGAGGGTAAGATGGCAAAAGAAAAAATGTGACTCTCTCTCTTTTGGCAATTTAACCACCATTTTGGTTTAGACCAGCTTAGAGCATGCAAAGAATGGATCCTGGAATGCTGAAGAGGAGAATGATGCCCAGTAACCCTGATTGCTGTCAATAAAGAAAGATGATTTTCAATGTCCCCAGAGAAGAAAGGGAATTTGGGAAATTGTATTGTTCAGTTGGTCTAGGCCCAGCAGTGCAGGGAGGAAATGGGAAAGCTGAGGACTATTTTTGTCCTATTTACTTCTACTGGAATACAAGTTGTTCTGTTGGTCTTTTAAAAATCAAGGATAAAATTCTGCCCCAAGCTTTACTCCAGGCACAAAATGCATCTATAATGACCTTTCCCTATATCTCTCTTTCCAGAAGACATCTGCTTGGACCTGACAAGAGAAGCATTTCTGCTCTTGCTCTTACAAGGGCAGGCCAGCCTTTGCTAATGGGGGACAAACAGCTGCAAACGGAGCAGAGAGAGCCAGCAGAGTTCCGGCCTGTGTGTCCTGGATGAGTAATTCAAGCCAAAAGGCCTTTGCATGGAAAGTCAAGTACTGCCTGGACTGTGTCACCATTTTCACTCTGGCTGCTGCAGAAGAACACGTGTCAGTACTTGAGGAAACAGTAAGGCCCTGCAGGAGAAGAGGGGCTCTCACAGTAGAAAGCACACTCCCTTCTTGGATAACACGTCAAAGGCAGCTCCCCCACAGCACAGGGAACTGCAGAAAACTTTCTGTGAATCTGTTCTTGTGTCAGTGTAACTTATTTTCCTGAAAGAGTCTCATTTCCTTCCCTTGCATAGGCACCTCAGGTGACATCCCTTTTCTGTAACACATTCCTCTCTAATGTCAAGCAACATTAAGCCTGAGTAGGTTGTACAGAGGATACTGGTCCTGGACGTTATTTTAATAACAATTCCATATTCATTAACATTGTCTTATATGTCCCAGACCAAGTTATTCCACAGGGCAAACAAACCTGGCAGGATCTAATCAAAATGTATCTAACAACTATCAAGGACAGAGCATTTGAGATAATTTGCTGGGACACAGGGTCTGTTCTTGAAGAAAGCTGAGCTTTCACTGTTCATGAAACATGAAAGCTCTCTGGCTGTTCAGCAGAGAGAGTTTGCAGCCTCCAGTGGAAGATTTCCAAGGAGGGTCTGCCAAGGAGGCCATAGAGGCAGCTGTCATCAAAGAATAGTCAGTCAGCTCTCACCTCTGCCGAGCTTTCAGAGTCTGGAGACCCAGAGTTTGCTGTCCTCCCACTAAGCTTCTTCAACAGTAAGGGAAGAAATGCCATGAAACACTCAGCTATCAGACATATTCCCCTATTCCCCCCTCATTTCAACCCCATTCCTTCACCTCCAGTCATTTACCCTTTAAGTAAAGAAGCTCCTCCTTCACATGATTTTGTTCTACCACTTCAGATCTGGAAAACCTTTGTGTTTTTTTCTTAGGCTGAAACTGAGTCCCCATTCTTGTAGCTGCCACAGATGTTTTAAGCAGCATTTTATTATAAGAAAAATCAATAAGGCAGTTTTGCAGCCTTTCTAGCACTGAAACAAACAGAATTAGCTTAAATGACAATCTCATTACTGCTGTAGAAGCTTCAATAAATGGGAGCTCCTCTTACTAAAATATAAACCAGACAAAATTAGATGTAACAAAAAATCAAATAGCCCAATTAAGAACACTGCATCCACAGCACAAGTGGAAGATCAATACCCCTTCAAAGGTGCAGAGAGTCAATTGCCCCCATTTGCACATAAAGAATTCATTCATCAAAGCACCATCTCACAGCAGGATTTTCAGGTATGATTAACCTTTCATGGCACTTTAGTGTTTAAACTACAGTCCTCAGTGCTGGGCCTGATTGTGGAGAGCACTCTGTGGGCCTAAATGAAACAACATTTTTCTTTATGTATTAATATGGCCAATCTTATTCTCACTCTACCAGAGAGAAGAAAGCTTCAGAAATAATGACTTAAACCCCCCAGTAATGGTCCTTCTGTGCTAAGCCATTTGAAATACAACATGATGCTCTAAAATAACAATCTTAATCATGGTCATTATGAAAACAGCTCTTCAGTTTTCCACTCAGTTCTCCATGGCTTTCTATTATGTTGAGGACATTTGTAATATTAAATATTCATTCAGTTTTGTGTTTGTTTTTTTTTTCCTTGTTATGATTGACACTGCTGAGGTCCAAATCCAATAATTAAAAAATGAGAAGATGTAAGTTTCCTGAGGGCATATTCCAAATCTCTGGAGGTATCAAGGATTGTACTTATCTTTGCAAGTCACTCTGGAAAATCTGACTTTAAAGACCTTTAAACCCTACAGAGCTCTAATGCTGGGAAAAAGACTTCAAGACTCTGTATCCTATCTGCAGCCAGGATAGCCAGGAAAAAAAATCACAATATTCATAACCAATATAAACCTCTTCACCCTATGTATCATAGATGGTATTACTCTGAAATACTCTGTCAAGACCTCCAGATCATTTTGGAAATCACAAGCACATAAAAATTTAAAATGAAGCCTCAGCTCAACATCTCCCTTCCCTCCTGATCATCCTAATTCCTTAATCATTTTGTTTAAACACTTGCTGTCTCTTATTTGTTGTGTTACCTCTTCCCAGACAGACACACCTATTTCTTATGATGGGACACGTGATCAGAGTCAGGTATTCTTCCAAAAACATTGGAGAAGTCAGTGGAAAACTGAATTATGCCAAAACCAAAACTGTTGAGAAACTGAAAGCAGGTTCAGCATACAGTGTTGGTTGAAAGAAATGGGTGGGAAATATTTTGGAAACGCTAAAATAGTTCCTTTTAGATTTTGGGAGAGAGGAACACTATTCAAATAATTTTGAAGGGTCATTTCTCATTAAGAAGCTGAAGTTCATAAGAAAAACAGAATAAAAAAGCAAATTTCTTTGGATTTAAGGGGAAAGTTTTAGCATAAATCAAGATGAAATTATGGATTTTTGTTAGATAAAACATTTTTTGTATAGATTCTAAGGACATAATAAATTTTTCCTTATTTTTTCATTTTAACCAACAACAAAAAGCCCCCAAAACCTCTCCAGCTATGCTTGTTTTACCACGAAGAGTGCTCATTAATTTTTTTTTTTTTTTGCGTGATTAAGGAGTCTGCACCCACCCGTCTCTGGATCAGCCAAATACTTTTGTGAGTCAGTAGCAGCATCCAGAAAGGAAAAGGAGCTGGCAAACCTGCACCCCTTCAGCTTTCCAAACCTGCGCTCTCCATGAATTCAATGACATTTTATTACTCTTAGACTGACTAATATATTTTTTCTGGCAATACATCATATTCGTTTTCTGCCATTATTAAAACAATTTTAAGGACTTGGTACCAAACAGCCTTGCCCAAGGGGTGAGGCATGGAGGGAGGAAATGTGGAAAGCCCACCCTTGCACAAGGCTGTAATTCACAGTTGCCTTTTCAGCTCTTTCTCTCATGGGAAGAAAATCATCCAGCAGAGCTGGGGCAAATCCAGAACTTTCTCTCCCTCTCTGCTTGGAGTGGTCACTGGGAGAGCTCAGCAATCTCCACACTGCACCAGCAAACACCTTCTCCAGCCTAAATGTGAATATCTTTTTTTTTTTTGCCACGCCTGTTAAAACTTCAAGTGTTGTCTTTCTCCTGCTGCAGGGGTCAGAATTTTCAGGGGAAACGCAAAGATCTCCCCTCAAGGTATGGCCCCTAAAATCCTTTTGGTTCACCAACTGGTGAAACAAAGACATAAATAGGTTTAAAGGTTCCTAAAAGGAGAGATAGATGAACTACCAGCTGTGCAGTCTTACTGTGAAAGAAATAAATTTGGTATTTTTCACCAGAAAAGCATGTGGGATAAATAAGGCAGTTGTGATTTGTTCACCAAGAATCCTCAAACAAGGCTTTTACCTGAAGCAAGATGAAAGGAGGTATAAACCTTCCTTTTATTTTTCAAGAAGGATCATCTGATAGTTTCCTGGTGCTGTCTGGTCATTTTAATCATTAGCTGTAAAAATTGAAACAGTCATTTTCTCGTTGCAGCAATTCAATGTATGGAAAAAAGGACACAAGGAATAGAAAGAGATAAAATGTAAAGAATTCTCAGAAAATTTGTTTTCCTTCTTGAACGTATGACCTGGCATAAAAACAGATTAAGTTTTGACTAACCTTTCTTGAGGTTGGCTGGCATGTTTGCTTTTACTGCTGTTGCATGTGGTTAAACTGAGTTGTAGTGAATGTGCATTGGTTGTTATCAGGAATGATACAGAAATTCAACACCCAGAAACCAACTCCCTCTTAGAAACTAGATGTTCCCATTCTCTCTGTCCTAAACTCCAATAACCAATAACTCTACATGCAATTTTTTTACTAAACAAATTACTCTGCTTAATGTTACTTAATTTAGGTTTCATTGATCATTGGATTTGCAACTCCACACATGTGATCTTAGACATATTTAGAGTTCACAAACACAAAGATCATGAAATAAAAATGAAATTTGGGGTTATAGTTGTCTTGTTCCTTGTAATAAAGCCTGTCATGAACCCAAGGCTACCTTTCCTCACACAGACATATCTGTTTTGTTGTGTCCAACACAGCCAAAAATAGCAATAGAATTTCTGAATCCTGATAAAACATGAGTTTTTATGCTATCTTTTGTCTCCCACGTTCACTTCAGTTAAACTACAATGCTTTCACTCATATATTATGATTTTACTGAGTGTATCTTGTCCTGACTTCTTTGCACACATAAACATCCAAAGAATGTGAAAAAGAACCCCCAAAACATTATTCACAGATTATCTGCATTAAGTCTGATTTCAACTGCTGGCCCCTTTTCACATGTTGATCTCAGTTTTGCCCTGTCCTTACTGTCTGGCACTTGGCACTTCCTTCTGCTCCCAGAATTTCCACTTAATTTCTAGAGATCTGTGGAATTTTGTTCTTAGAGAGAAATAAGCTGAAATAAATAAATGTATTTTAAAATAGTTTTTTATATCTAGATATATATAAAGAAACTTGGTGCAAGGGTATGTTAAACTTGCTTCAGAACAAACGAGTCAGGAAACTCTCAGAGAGAAAACATGTGAGGCCATTAGCACAGGGTGTGACGGTTTGAGGCCACTCAGAAATCACACAGCCCCTACCAAAAAATGCATTAACAGCTAATGAAAAGCAATGCTATTCTGTTAATATGGATTAGAGATGAAGTCTGAACTGTGAATCCTTGCCAATTTAAACTGTTCCTGTAACAGCGTGAATAAAAGCATCCATGGACATCTTCCTGACACAGGGACACTAAATCATCCTAAAGTCAATACCAGGGCTTTGGTTTAGTCATCCCCACCAAGAGCTGAAGAAGGCTGGCATTTGTCTGCCAAGTCTGTGGCAGGATAAGAGGCACAGCTTAAATAAAGTGGAACGGAAACTACTCCAGCTGCCCCCACATGCATTTTTTAAATCCTGACAAGAGTCAGTCTGGGAATGTGAGGATTATGCCAGGCTGGAAGAATGAAAAAGAGCACTGCTTCTGGAGCATATGTTTCCTCTCAGTCTAGAGGTGGTCTCCTCGTGGGCCTGAATTTCTTTGCACTTTCTGTTTGGCACGAGCGTGCAGGATCCAAAGGTATTTTTAACACACAACAAGAAAGTGCTTGGGCAAAATGCCTCCCACACAAGATGACACTCACACTGGGTCTCTCCTAGTGCATTTCCAGACCATATTTATAATATTTATATTTATATTATACAGATTATTTCAGTGTTTTTCATTTTAAATTTCCACAAATCACAAAAAAATTTCAGACACTTCATAAAAAATAAAGGACAAACAAAGCACAGTTATATTGTTACTAGGAATAACTGGGTTTTCCTTAAGTCCTATTTATTTTAAGAAAATGTAGCTTCGTTTCTCTATCTTATACACTGCAGGAAAAATTCTGGGCAGAAACATTCCCAGCAGCTTAAATACCAAGGGGTATAAGAAAACCAAAACAAAAATAAAATAGCATAGAGGAAGAATTGATAAATTTTATGAACAGGAATGCAAAAGGAAAACATTATCAGAGTGCACAAACATGTCTATTCAGCTGAAATGTAAAAATTTCTATTTTCATAAATAACAGATAGCTTCAAAGAAAAAAACATATTTCTTTCACAATGCCAATTTCCAATATTTAATATTTCACATTACCTTTGTACTCTACATTAACATGGTATTTGGTATCAGCTAGAAAAAATGTTTTATTTCTACAAGTTTGCTTTAAACTGAGCCATCACTGAAAATAAATAGAGAAATTACAGTTCAAGATATTACAAAAATCAGCTCAATTTTGCAACTGTCAGTGAAACCACACCAGAGAAAGATGAGAATGTCAGTCTGTAGTAAATTTAGTAGGCACACAAAAAAGAAATCCCATTTAAGTCTGATTAGAAGTTTAAAAATTTTACTTCTCCCCTGCCCTCCAAAGCTGCAAGATTTTGCTCATATGGTCTTGCCTCTCTCTTTGCTGAGAGATTTCAAGAAATTCCAAGGTCTCCAAGTGTGGGGTTGCGGTATAAGGAATTCTGAGACATTTTCTAAGTTTTAGTAGAGACAGAGAGTAATGCTGAGGTCAACAGATTAAACTGATATAAAAATCCATATCATGCATGGTGAGGTGGGGTATCCCCAAGCTCCTTCCCTGATGTTCATAATTTTCAGGTTATTTTAAGTTGATGACCCTCAAAAGTAGAGTTGGTTGGGAACTGTTTCTGGAGAGACCTGTTCAGAGAGTTGGCTGCATATATGAAGCAAACTATGGTTTTTAAGGGTTGCTGATAACAGTTAAAATGCAATTCCAGAACTGATAAAAGCTGTGGAGGGGTTACATCCAGCTGCCATGAAGGTGTACTCAAGAAGAGCCTTGAGAATGTGGTGGTGGACTGGCTGCTGGGACAATCCTCACCATGGCCCAGAAATTCTGAAGGAAAGGTAAAACTTGACAGGTTTTCCACTGCTGACTAAACCCTCTGGTAACCATCCTTCACACTGGTTTTGATTTTACATGTCCTTCAATGCCACCTAAACTAGATTAAAAATTTGGAGAGGGAAAATTTGCCGCAACCTTTGAAAAAATTACTTTGAGTTTAATTACTCCCTCTCATTGTCATTTCTTTTCCCCCCAGTCCTAATTTTGATTCTAAATTTACTATGTGAATAGTATTTTACCTTTCTATACAAGTTTTACTACGCTCCACATGGCAAAAAGCACAAACAACTCAGAACTTTAGTCAAATAAAAAAGCCCCGCATTTGCATTCCATGCAGCACGCTGGCTTTTGGAACAACCCCTCGGTTTTGAAAGCACAGGAAAATCCATCTCTGACAGCAGGGTGGTTACAGAATCTGTTTTCCTGATAGAAATCAGGCTCATTCTGTGTTCCAGCCACACAGCCCCAGTGCACTCGAGAGTCCTGCCCATGGACACAGCAATAACAAACACTTCATCCTCAGCGGGGCTCAGGGTTCAGCTGTGGTGCTTTTTAATGTTGTTCATGCTCAGGTTAATGGGCAAAGCAAAAGGCTTGTTTGCCCTTATGAGTAACTATATTTCAAACAGTAATTTGAGTTGAGGGTTTTCCATCATTTGCACTCAAAGTCACGGATCTTTGAGCACTTTCCATGTTTTCATAATTCCTTTTGCTGGTAGACTATTGATTCCTAAAGATAACAGGACTTGAAAGACCAGTAAAGGTTAGCTAACAAAAGAAACATGCATCATTTAAAATGCCTCTGTGCATCTGGGAGTTCAACAATACCTATTAGTATTACTTAGGAGTTACAGGAAGCAACTGCTTTTAGGATGATTTTTAATCCAGACTTTTTGCCTGTAAAGCAAAGCACCAGCTATCTTTTCATGTGAGGGTAACTTGGACACCTAATAACAGCACATTTGTCTATTCAAAGTTAAATAAGACACCAAGACTGGTGTTTTACACCAACATTTGGTCTTCAATAAGAAATCTCTCCAATGCTTGAATAGAGTGGAAAAACAAATCCTAAATCCTTGCTGTCTGAGATTTTTGGCACTTTGTCAAAGAAATAGGACTCTGGTTCCACTGGTACTGAAGTTTAGGATGACCTTGGCTTTTATTTCCACAACTCAGCAATGAGGTGAGCTAAGTTTCTTCTCCCTGTACTGAGTTTTGATTTTATTTACTCACTCCATGGGTGAGAACAGAAGGAATAATTCCATTTACTGATTTGTTTGTTATGAAATACAGTGGTTGGGTCTAAAGCAAACGAATTACCTCGTGGGTCAGGTGTCTTACATGGAAGAGCAGCACTCCTCCTTGCAGTTCTTGACTAAGTTTTTAGGGAAGTTGCAGGTAAAGAACGAGCAAAAGAATTCTGGTGTTTAGAAAAATTTTATGTTTATGAAAGCAAATTAATTGCATTTAGAAATTCATGTTAATATCCTGGCCTTCTATGATATTTTTCTTAATATATTCCTTCTTACTAGGAAGAAATATTTATTAAAATCATTAAAGAGATCACAGAAGCAGAGATTAAAAAGGTGTTTCATTTTTTACAACCTTTGATGGAAACTGAATTCACATCCACAATTAACAGGAAGTATTCTGTGTGTTTGGAAAAGCAAATCACAGATACATGTGGAAGATTTTAAATAATCTTCTTGTTGTGTCTGCACTCACTTTAAAATCAGACTCATTTATCTTGTACATTTTTTTTCCTTTCCTTCTCTTCAACATCTTTCTACAAGCCCTTGCTATCATCCAGTGCAAAAATCAAAATTTACATCTGTCTGTAATAGGCATCCCCAGCTATGATGTAGCCATTTTCCACCAGAAATGATGTTATTATAAATTCAACTTGCAATCATATCTAAGACATCAATTTAGAAAATTGTTCAAAGCATAAAACACCCGGAATAAAGGTAAAAAATGCTCTCTTTATAAACACTAAAACATTCAGTGCTTTACTACTAATGGGCTTGCTTCTATTATCTATCAACCTATAGCCACCTCTGCAGTGCTCTAATGCCACAGATAATTAGTGCAGGCTTGTCAATTTGATTTTGGTTAACTTTTATGGCCTTTTTATGTTATGGCTCCTGTGGGAGCTTGCAGTTTGCTCACTGGCCAAGCAGAAAAATGCATTTATTTTGGGCTAAACAATAGCACTGTTTAATTAAGAGGTGTCACAATATTTATTGCCTACCACGTGCTGTACCTTTGATGAGAGGGCTATAAACACAGAAAGTTCATCAGATTGAATTTCTCTGCTGTAATTTCCTACTGGAGAAAATGTGACACAAGGCAGAGAACCAATTTCCCACTTCTATTTAGCATTTATATTGACAGAATTAATGATTTTATCATCATCTTTGGCCTGCTCCTAAATGGAAGACATATATTGCCTGCTGAGATACGTAATTTTTCCGCTAAATTATGTATATATGTGTGTGCATGCACTTCTATACACTCGTCTCTCTGGATATAAATATATATATGTATTTCTTTTTTTTTTGGGACTTATTTTTCCATGGGGAATTTATAGCTTGTTACTAAACCTCCTATTGAAAAAGCAAGGGTAAATTGCTGGGAAAGGTAATTAGGAAGAGTAATAAGAATGATCTTAGACAACGATTTTAAGAAGGGATAAAGGTGAAAGAATCCTTTGCACATTCACCATGACAAAGGGTTTGGGAAGGCCCAAGCCAATGAACTCGTGGCATGCTGATGGAACTAATTTTATTTCTGAATTTCCCCATGAGAATGCTGGACAATATATATGTGACACATTTGTCAAAGTTGCCATGTAAGAAATTTCAATTTCCTTCCCAGAAAATAATTGATCAAAGGATCATGAAGTTCAAAAGACTAGGGAAATGAATAAATATTATATAGAGATATAATGCATTGTAATCATACTGTATATACTATTTTAATAGAAATCTGGAGACCCCTTTTACAATTCTTGAACCTCTTAATGGAGCCAGCGAGATCCATTTTGCAGTTTCACATGCTGGAATTGGGCTGAACTCCTTCCCTGGTAATCCAACCATCTTTGTTATTTTGCTGGAGGTCACTAACTTTAATTTACTGCTAAAATAATATGAAGTGGATGATATCTTACATCCCTTTTCGTGAATATTCCATACTCTGAACAACTTCTGTTGGAATCTTTGGTAAGTAAGAAGCAAGAACAGCCCCACTTTGTTTTAGGGAATATCTGAACTCATCTCACAGAGCAAGATTCCTTCAAAGGAAGAAGGACAAGTTTCAGAGGGCAAATTACACTTACCTCTCCTCTTGATGGCTTGACACAGGCAGGTTCTCCTCATGCAAGTTTGCAATTTGGGGTTGTCAGGCTAAAATATCAAAAAAACCCATTAAATTTCAGCTCATGTCTTTTCTGTTATTAAGGCTTTCCCCTTATTATGGGCTTGGGGTGCCATTTTCACTCAATTAGGGCACCTAGGTACACTTTTTTCTCTACATGAGTGACAGAGCTGCCTACCAGAGCTGGCCTGGCATTTTAGGTCCCGTGACTCCTTATCTCAGGCCAGGGCCAGGCATGTCACCACATCCAGTCAGTGCAGAAAGGAGAGAACAATGGGTAATTTCAGCTCCCAGCCATGATGGTGCATGGTCACCCACCCCCAGTGCCCTGTGAGAGCACAAATAGGATGATTTCCCACTGCATTTTTGCCCACAGAAGTGGCACTGCAGGAACGTGTGATGACTGGAGTTAATGGCAATCTGAACTAAAATTAAAATATTTTATTTGAAATGTTTGCCTCCAGATGCTCCACAGGTCAAATGAATCAGGGTTCTCCACAAATACTGGAGGTTAACTTGCAATTTGCTGAGTACCAGTGAATTTTTCTGTGAACATCCGAAAAGGGAAGTGTTTTACTCAGCCCTAGAACATTATTTTGATGTTCCTACACCTTCCAATTAGCCCTCTGCAGGACAATCTTCCTCAATTTCCTGTATGTGAATTCACTGGAAATAAACATTGAAGTAAAGCCTTTCTGGCCCTTTGGCTTCTTTCTTTTTTTTTTTTTTTTAATTACTCTTTCAAACTCCAAGTCTGCTTGGGAAAGCTCCCAAAAGTAAATCCCTATTCATATGGGCCAGCATCCTTGTCTGCAGAGTTGGAGGATGCAGATGTGTTCTGAGTAAAAGTGCTCATTTGATGGTTACCATTTCAACTTAAGATACTTGGCATGAAAAATTAGCCCGGGTTGAGAATATTCTTATGGGAAGAAGTTACAGAAAAATACTTTCTTTTACAAAGCTACTTTATAATATAGGCTTATAAAAATTATTATATTGCATAGCAGCCATCTGGCAGGCATTTGGCTTCAACAATATGTTAAAGGCATTAGAGAGGCATCCTCAGTTTACAGATTGTTCCAACTGCCAGGGCAGATACCCCTTACAGGGCATACAAACAGACTGTACTGGTACTACAGACACTTTTCTGACTATAAAATTGTTGTATATATTTTCTACCCACGTGCTGCAGTTGCAATAAGAGCAGTCAGGATATGTTCTTTTCATAAAAAGCACAATTTCTCTAAGTTCTCTAATGGTGGGCTGGGGTCAAGCTTCTCCCAGATTTCAGTTTCTGGCATGTTTTGAAAAATTACTGCAAATTAAAAAGCCATACAATTAGTGTTGGCACTTTTTTTTCTCCTACTTTTCAGTGAAACAACCAACATACTTAAAATACCATTGAAGGGAATTAATATTATTAAAGTTAATGTTATAATGGGAGTTTTATACAGAAATAATACATTTTAGATGATGGATGAAATAAAAATGTATCAGACAATTGTAATTACATTATTTTTAGAATGCAAACTATTGAAATTTCATATTGTGCAAATTATATAGGAAACCTATTTCTTCCTAAAGTGTGGTTAATTTATTATCTGCAAAGAAAGTATTAACAACCTTAGAGGACATGTAGGATTTAAAATCTTCTGTCTGCAAAGTCATCTAAAAAAGACAAACCTGCACTGTTTTCTGCTTACCTAAAAGGGACTGTAACAGTAATGTGATTATTTGGGTAATTTATATATAAAATGAACTCTTAGAGGTGTTGTAATTATGTATGTTATGGGAACCTGAACATATTCCTCATCTGGAAGGGCTCTCTGTTGCATTGTAAGCAAGAAGAAGTAGATCCATCCATGACATCAACTTCCCTTTCCTTTTGAGTATCACATCTAAAATGTCCTGAGGAAATAAAACCCAAAACCAAATCAAGGGAAGATGTGTCTGGGTTACAGGTTGAGGACAGAAAATGCCTCCCTCTGTAGAGATGTTCTGGTTAATTTACAGAGTTTCCAGAGCTCTAATTGGAAATGCAGAACCCAGGATAACTCACAGACCTCCAACTCTACTGACCATGGAAGTGTCTCCCACAGCCTGGAGCCCGTGGGAGTATCCCAGGCATGAGCTCTTACTGGGGGTCTCCAGCTCTGTTGTTGCTCAAGAAAAGCTGTAAAAAATTAATGTAAATTACTCCAGTACAGATAAGAAATAAAATCAAACCCACATTTACAAACCATTAACTGCTAAAGCTAATTTATGAGCTTTGAAGGCTTATTATCAGCATTTTTTTATAATGGCAACCTGTGGATACATCCCCAGTCAGTTCTCCTGCCACAGCTTCCACCTGAAAAGGGAGAGAAAGTTCCTGAATGAAATTGCAGAGAACCCTTTAGGAATCCACATGCCAGTGAAGGAGAACAGTTCTTGATGGTCCCCCTTCAAAGGAGAAATTTTTGTGCCACACGATTATACCACATCAATTGAAGAGTCTCCCAGAGAAAGAGGTTTCTGCAAGGTCTTGCCAGGCAAAAAGTGCAATGTGAATTGTTTCTGTGAACTGAAAAAAAAATGGATCATGTCAACTTGTCTTTAATAAAGTTCAGTGCAAGCAAACACCAGAAAACTCAGTTGTGATGCTTTGCATGGGCTTGGTTCTGCTTGCAGAGGTTAAAAGTGATTGAAAAGTGAAGGCAGAAGGAAAGGAGAAAGGAAAGAAGAAAGGAAAAGAGGCACTGTTCCTATACACAAATCAATTCTCCAGAAATCTGGAGCTAAGTTTGGAAAGGGATACATTCAGAGTGTTAAAAGTGTGACAAATTAATTAAGGAATTTTAACTATTTCATTAACAATTCATACCCTCTAAACATCTCCCAGCAGTTAAGGGTATTATAAAGGTGGTGTCTGTGTTGCAACCTACCCATACCTCACCCCTTGCAAGAGCATTTATTGTAATAGAGGAACTAATTAATGAAGGAAAAGGTAAATTTTGCTTCTTTACCTGCTCTGTAACCAGGCTGCAATTTCCTATAAGGTTTTCATTACCAAAAAATTGTTCCATTAATTCCTTCAACACTGCAAACAAAATGTGAATTACTTTCTTCAAATATTCACTCCTGAAGGAGTATTGATCAGTCGACACTAGCTGGAAAAGTAAATAGCAGTGTTTCTGGTCTCCATCAGGCTGATACTTAAGGACCCTTGGCTCAAACACTTGTTTATGAATCCAAAACTGTGGATCATGAATACTCCAGCATAAAAGTTTGGCATTTGCTTTGCACAAACATACATCATGCTCCCAGTCACTTTGATTTTCAAAATGGCATGGCTTTGTGGAACCTCTGGCAAGAATCAAAGTCAGCACAGCGAGCTTACAACATTTGACATTTTACCTCCTGGAATCAAATTGATAAAGTTTTGCTTTACAATTTTTTCCCCCCACCATTTCAAGATGGAACTTCAGAGCCACTGAAAACCTCTGTGAGATTTAGAGCCTCAGGAGAAAGCAGAAAGTAGTCCCATGCTTCATTTTAATCTTCACCTTTTAGTCATTTTTATAGCCCCAGCATTGTAGCTATCCCAGAGGTGGGATGTGTGCAAGCAGCCCCAGTGCTTGGGGAGCACGGGGCACTGAGCAGCCAGTGGGCCCTCACAATGCCACTTGGTAAAAAGAGCCTGAAAAATTAAATTCATTTCACAACCCCATATTTTTCTTTTATTGCCCACAACCTTAATCTTTTACTTCACTGAAATGGTATGCAGGAAAAAAGAGCAGGGGGAAGATACAGATATTAATGAGGTAATGGAAGAAATTACTTAAAAATAATTCTACGAAAATTGATTTTCAAAAGTTATAGTTCTGGCTCCTCACTTTGGCTTGGGTTTAAGGTTTTAGTAGCCACATTTTCAAGCTCAGTTCAAGCACAACCTATGGACTAGCACTTAAACAACCCCCACTCAACCAAAAAGGAAATTAAATATCCAAAAAATAAATTATCAAGTAGTACCACAGCTCCAAAGCCTAGAGAACTGCCAGTCTTCAAATCTGATATCTGCAAACCAGATTTATTTAAGTCCTGAAAAGGATTTCAGCAATGGATTAAGTGACAATAATGTTTACCAAGTAGCAGAGTAGGAAATACAAGATGATGGAGAAAATGACATGTTCATTATGCTTTAGTTTCAATGCTAGACCAATCCAGCAATTAAAATCACTGCTATTAAGGAAACTACACCTACACAATTTATTTAAAACTCTGCTGCCTTCCAGGTTCATCATCGTGAATGCAGTTAATTATTCCTTGCTATTTCGAGATAGAGAGAACTCAAAATTAATTTTAGAGACATCAAAATAGAGAACGCTTTTTATCAAAGGACTTTTCTTGCCCCCAGACACAAGTTATTCTCTGAGTTCCTGCCAGGTGCATACAAGGATGTGGCATGCCAAAAGGGAACCAAAAAGACAACATTCTAATTCCTTATGCCAATACTTCAGATGTTGTTTGACAAATAATGTGCTGAGAACACAACCTTAAACAACAGGCAGGTGAATGCCAGTTGTTTTCCAACAGTGACAGGTGCAAGAAATCTTGAGGAAAGTGTTAATTATGGGCAAGGCTCAAACAAGGTACTTAAAAATTGTGGCTAAATTTAGGTCATTTATCGTCCTCCTCAAAGGCCCTTTTTGTACAACTGAATTTTGAATTGCTTTGTTTGCTCTTAGATTATCACAGCGGTCATGGTATCACTCCAAGCAGATGTTCCACCAACAGAGTGTTCAGCTCATTTCCAGAAGTAACTCCAAGCCTCTCCCTGGCACTGTTGCCCCTGGATGTGGATTTGGCTGGGCAGGTGCCACCATGCCAGGGGTGGCAGACCCCAAACTGATTCCACTCTGGAGAGCTCCACACCCTGAGTTTTTAATTCTCATTTTCCTTTTGAAATGAGAGGATAATAAATCAGCTCAGATGATCATTGAACTATCTCAGCACTCTGCTGTAAAAATAAGAGGGAAATGGGATTCCTTGACTTTGCACTGCTAGGATTATTCCCCACATGGTACTTGTGTAAAGAGCAGGCTCATCTCACAAGCTAACAAATAATTCCTGTGAGACAGAAGCAATGCTCACCTGCACGTGGCTCCTCTACCTGCACAGCCTGTGAGCAGGGATGTGGTGCTGAGGGAATGCAGAAAACTCACAGGAGAAGTTACTTCACTCTTCCAAAGGAAACTTCTACAAATGTGCCTCTTCTGCACAAGGCATTGAGAATTCTTTGGCAAAAGAGCCTGTCTGAAAAGGACGTGTCTGTAATTTTGGGCTGGGGGCCGGGGTGGGTTTGGCTACAAGATGTGGAAGGTGATGGGAGAAATACATCCTTAAAATGAGCAAATGCTGTGCAGGTCAAACAGCCCTTGTAAAATGGCTCATTAATGGCAATCCTAGACTAGGAGGCACCTGAAATTAGCAAAGTGCAGAATTAGCTCAAAGCTGGCAGATCAGCTCCATCTTGCACGGCATCTCTTTAGTTCCAATAGGCACAAGGGCAGAGACATTTAACAGATATTACAGTTCTCTATTCAGACAGAGTCAGGATGACATAATCACATCCTTTGAAGGCAATGAAGTACTTTCCAGTCCATTAGGAAGGGAGAATGGTGTCATTAGACAATATCCATTAGAGAATTAGTCATTTAAAAAAGTTTAACTCCAGGACTGATGACAACTTTTGCTCAAGACTCAAGAAGTTTTGGAGAAGTCTGGCTTGCTATTACTTCTGAAAAATTAAAAAAACAGGTATATTTTTGTTAAGGTTCACAAGAAAATACATAAAATGGTTAGAGAGGGACACCAATCTAAGAAAAAAAAAAGAAAAATTTAGTAGGGATTCAAAAGCCGTGTTTTAAGGAATATAATCTTTTGGAAGACAAGTGGTGCCTGATAATGACAATGGCATCTTTAATAAGGTAACGAGTTTAGACAATAAAAATAACTGACATGTTAAAATTGGATTTTTGAGACATTTTTGACCTTGTTCTACACATCTCCCAATTAATAGCACATAATAAAAAAACATATATTATATGGATTCAGACTTCTCTGCTTCTCAAATATGAAAAAGATGGTGAGTAGTTAATCAATTACAAAAAGTTTGCTTAATTAGGAATTTTTAAGGATCACTTCTGGGCAACTATCCCATTTAAATGTGACCATAGCTGAAAACATTGTTGTAGTTGATCTGGATTCTTGAAAAAGTCCTTTGAGGAATAACAAAAGTTTTAAAATATGTTGAAATCTTAGGACAAAAATTGAGATCTACAAAACTACTTGAGAGCAGCTGGCCAATCATACAGCAAGATATTAGCAATGTCTCCTTGCTTATCTCTCTCAAAACTTGGACAAAGAAACTTAATATTAAGGATTATTTAAACCAGTTAAAAATGGCTCCAGAGAAAAAATAGCTGGCAATTAAACCAATTTCAGTTAAAACAAATAACAGCTTGATTAGCTTATTCAAAAGCACATCACATAAACAACTAGAAGGCTCCACTGAGGGACCTGGTGCAATAGCTTCAAGTTGATACCTTCCTAGAAATTGAGTGTTATGCCAACACAAGTTTCTAGACTCAACACACTGTTAACTGTGTGAAGTGTAACAGCCTGTGGAAAGCAGGAGTTCCATCAAATTGATGTAACAGTCCCTTCTGGATCGAAACCTTGGGAATTCAAATCTGGGCCTGAAAAATATTAGGAAGAAAAGAACACCCTCTCCAACTACTTAAAATAAACCCACCTCATATCCTCACTGCCCCTGCGTACTGTAATCTGCCACTTGAAATTATTAACTTCTCCAGAGCCCAGTTTGTTAAATAAGGGGGAAGAAATGCTGGCTCTGTGCCTAGAAAACCTCAGCTCTTCACAACAGCATTCAGGCAACAATGCTTTTAGTTTCCATAGACTGTAACCACAGCTCGTCCTTTAACCCCACTTTCCAGAGTTAAGTAGGGATGACGTTGATATCCAGCAGAAAATTTGAATTTCCTGTCGGCATGGGCTCTTGCACTAGCTGTCAGTTGTGGGTGAGGCAAAGAATTTATCTCCATCCCTTATGAAGTCCTAAAACAATCATGAAAATCATTTCCTCTGCTTTCCAAACCCTCAAGGAATAGTTTCTTGAAAAGCACTTCCATATGGTGGTAGGTACAGGAGAGGACTCATTTGGCCAGAGATTCCCTCTCCCTCAGACAGCAGAAAGGTCCAACATGGTTATTTGTTGGGTCTTGATGATTAAGGTATTCCAAGGTACTGCTTTTCTTCTCTCTGCCTAGATACTCCCACTTCAGGAAGTTCAGCAATTTAGAAAAATATATGTGATTCATTAAGATTGAAGCTTTTCAATTCTCTTTCACTGATGACTCATTAAAAAGTAAAAACCAAGTATTAAATAGAGGAAATGTCCATTTTTCAGAAACTTTCTCTCATTCCCATTTGTCTGCAGATGGAGAGGAAGAATGTAACAGTACCTCAGTGCAGGCAGGAGTTACTGGTCACCCTGTAAAATTATATTTTCATTTGCTCTGCATGGAGATTAGGTTCATTAATAAAGGAAGACTCAAATACCTCCTGTTCATCGCATTTTTAAGCTATGTACAATCTAAGAATGAAAATTGTCTAAATCATACAGTAAAATTAGAAGGTTTTATAAAATCAAAATCTCAGTAAAATTTGTTGGGTTTGGTTTTGGTTTTTTTTTTTAGATAAAGAGATATGGCCTTGTTTGAAGAAGACTACTTATCTCACCTTGAAAAATACAGGCCTTTGAGCACTTGCTTCAGTTTGGTAATTTCCAGCTGAAAATTGATGAAGAGCCATTTTGTTCGAAGCCTTACGTGTGATGTGAATCCACTTATAAGCACTGGAGGAAATGATGAGATTTCCCTTTCTCATTTACGTGATCTCCAAATTCTATTCATTTCCCAGCAGGGGTAAAAGCCCAGCCCTGAACCACTTATTTAGCATCCTGACATCAATCTTGCTGGGGTCAGCATGCTGTTCAGCACTTCATGGGTTATTTTGAAGCACCAAAACTGAGGATATGCAGGTGAGGGAGAAAAAAGGGATTTTCTAACAGGTAAAGGGGCAACTTTAACTCAGCTGGACTTCAGCACAGCAACAGCAGTAGGTCATGGGGCAGCTCTGGAAGACTCAGCATGGCCTAGGGGGGTTCCTTTCATTTTAGGGGGCTCCAAACAGAGCAAGGAGCCTCAAAAAGGGCATTGGGACTTTCTTCCAACAAGCACAGCATTCTTTATTAACCTCTAACTCTCTGCTTTTGGCTGGCTGGGAAAGTGGAGAAGGAAAGAAAGAGGAGAAAAAAATAAACCCTAAACAAAATGCCAGGATCAGCTTGTGCATCCTACTGTGTCAAGAAAAGGATACAACGTGTGGATCTAGAACAATCACTGGAGGAAAAGCACCAGAAGGCACATCTTCTACCTTAAAGAAATGGATTTGTACTCATTTTCTAACATTAGCTTGGTCTGTCATGGAGCTAAATTGGAAAAGGGACAGAAAGTATCCATCCTTCCTCTGTAACTTGAATTATAAACAATGTTAAAGAATAAAATACAGAGTGATCATGCCATTAAGGCTAAAAACGTTTTGTGCATATAGCACAAACTGAAGACAGAAGATTTATACGAACTGTTTGAACAGTTCTGCTTTTTTAAATATTGCATTTTAACTGTTTTAAACTTGACATTCAGTGAATGCAAAATAATTTGTTTCTTCTGTCCCTGCTAACTGGGAACTCAATATCACAGAATCACAGAACAGCTGGGGTTGGAAGAGACCTCTGGAGGTCACCCAAGGCAGCACCACACTTGGAGCAGGGGACACAGGAACACGTCCAGGTGGGGTTTGAATGTCTCCAGAGAGGGAGACTCCACAACCTCCCTGGGCAGCTGTTCCAGGGCTCTGCCCCCCTCAGAGTAAAGTTCTTCCTCACTTTGGGGTGGAATTTTTTGTGGTTTTGTTTATGGACATAACTCTTCATCCTGTCACTTGTCACCATCCTCTTGATGCTGCCTTAGAGATATTCAAATGCAATAAGAGATCCCCTCTCAGTCATCCCTTCTCTGGCCTAAATAGGCCCAGCTTCCTCAGTCTCTCCTCAAAGGAGAGGTGCTCCCTCATCATTTTTGTTGCTGTCTGCTGGACCCTCTCCAGTAGCTCCTTGTCTTTCTGATCTGATATTTGGGCAATTTACAAGGCAGAACAGTTACACCCACCAGACAGAAAAGGTTGGAGATGGCACATGCTATGACGAGATATCCTGAGAGTGGTGATTCTGAATATTCTGTGAAAAAACTCAAAATAAATGGGGACAGGCTCCACTTAAAGCATTCTAATATTTTCAAAACAGGAGCATGAATTCTGCCTTCAGTATTTGTAAGCTTATTGCAGTTTATTGCAGAGTTTATGACTGGAATTAATTACAGTCAGCAACTTTGATTTCCTCTATAAAGCAGAATGCATTTAAATGGAACCACTGGGGAGAGGTAGGAAGAAGATCACAACATGACAATTTTTGCCTGAAAGGCTCTTCCAGCAAGTTGCATGATCCCCATCAGCAGGGGGTGGCTCACACAATTTGGCTGGCGGAGTCAGAGATAAAATCACAACCACATCTGGCTGATATTTAAATGTCAGAAGTGCCTGCAGTGTAACTGAGCTCCCAGAGAACTGAAAACAAACGAGCTCAGGTACCTCATGCAACACCAAGGGCTTGATGCTCGTGTGCTGTTTGGAAGGGACAAGGGGAAGAACTAAACCTGTGGCCTCAGAGTATTGCTGTGCTACATTCTGCCTCAGCTTGGTCTTTATATCAACAATTATCCACTGCAAATTGGGTTTGGTTGGAAGAGAAGCAATATAACACAACATTTTATGTTCAAGAGAGCAGGCACCACAGCTGTGTCTCCCCCTTTTTTTCTCCCATGAATGCTTGTGTTCCTTTCTAATCCATGAATTGGAATAGAGCATTCATCTAATCTTTGGAATAGGCTGTAAACTTGTACATTTAATGTGATAAAATGATATCATTTTCTCAGTCCTGACAAGTTGGGGGATTTTCTTTCTGATGGTTAACATCTACCTTGCTGAGGTTAAGTTAATAATCAATTACTTCTGTAAGATTTAAGGCCTGTCAAATTATTTTTGGACAAGACTAATCTTCTTCTTGAGTTCATATAACTGAAGTTCAGCAGTTTACTTGTACTTGTTTTCCCTCCTTTTGCTCTTTAGCTCTGGAAGAATAAACCCTGCCTTGGTCATGAGAATGGGGAGGTGAAAACATTTGCAGAATTATCCCCCACCTTTCAGTTACTTCCATTAAGTTTGGTCAGTGAGATTAAGTGGAAGTCATCTGAGATTTTTTGGGTGGAAAAAAACCACCTCTTAAAATAATAATAATTTCCCCAGCATCTACAGATAAGTAGAACCGACAGACTAATAAAGAAATCGTACAACATATTAACAAGTTAAAAAACCAAAAGAACATTTTAAAATTCAATGTGTTTCAATGATCATTCTTAGCACTGTGGACATTTGGAAGGATAAATTGGGTCAGATGCTTTATAAAGCCTAAAATTTGCTAAATGCTCATTCCAAATACTAAATTTAATTACAAATGCTTTACATCTCTTTGTGTTTTGTTTTGTTTTTTTTTTTTCAGAGTGCTAACAAGAATCTCTGCCATGACAGCAGCTTTATCTCATGTTCAGTCACACATTTATTTTGTGATTAAAGATAGGTCATTTAAAAGTTGATCTGTCTAATAAGGTAAACAAGAATCACAAAGCCTGAAAACTCTAATAGTACTACATAAATCTCTGTGAATAAACCTATAAAAACGAGACAAAACATAAGACTCACAAGCTCTTCTCACTCTGAAGCCCCAAATAAGGAGACAAAAAGACAGAAGTGTTATCTTCAGTGTGCTTGTGCTTTCAGAACTACTCTCTGGGCACGGGGTTTTTTTTAATATTTTCACAGTAAACTTGACAGAAAAGTTAATATTGTCAAGTTTTCCTGTTCTGTTATCCTCACACATCTCCAGTCAGCATTTCCTATGGAACCATGCAAGATACTTTGGGAATGGTCTCTGGGGCTGCTGTAAGGATACTTTCCTGATAATAGTTTGTCCATACTGAAAACTTCCATTAGAAGCATGAGCTTTAAAATGATCTTGTCAAAACACTCCCGAGCAGCCTTATTCCTGAATCATGTTTATTTTCCCCTTGGTACACCCTTGTGTCACGAGTTCTGGTGTTTTCCCACTTCTTCATCCTGTAGCAGCCAAAGTTCCCATATTTTTTGTCAGCCCTCCTGCTGTTTACATGACTGTAGGTGATGGAATCTTACTGCTCACAGGATTTTTTGCTGTCTACTGATGATGACTCTCAGCACGGCTTCTCCACCACTTTTTCCCCCTCTTTCCAACATCTTTGAAAAGGGCCAAAATTTCCCACTCTGCTGCCTGTGTTGCTGCTGTCACAAATCACAGCACTGGAGTCTTTTCCTCTCAGATTCATCCAATTTCCAGTTATTATCACTCTACTCTCAAAAGGGCCAAATATCCCCTTTCAGTGCAGGCAATGAAATCTCTCATTCTTGTTTTAATTTTCTCACCTTAACAAATTATCTTCCTTTCTGCACTGCTGATGTTGTCCCAACACACACACCAAAACCAGGGGATATAACACTCACTTCCTTCAAATTTGAAGTTCATCTTGAAATTTTTTTTGAATCAACAGCCCTGAAACTCTTGCTTGAAAAGAAGTGACACATTGATTTTTCACTGTCTCTGCACTTCATTTCCTACTTCTTTAGGAATTGGGATGCATTATTTCCAGGGCTATCAAGTACTGTTGCATTTAAAAAACATATCCTTTGAAAAAAAAAAAAAAAAAAAAAAAGGAAAAAAAAGTTGTTGAAATATCACAAAGAAAGATTGATTCATCTCTCAAGAAAAAGTCACTGCTGTCTCATGGGTAGTTTTGGCAAAATCATCTACTTGGATTAATATCAACTGCTTACTTCCTCCTTTCCTTCCTCCTTCCCCAACTGACTACTTAGTCCTAGAGAGTGAGGCATATGAAAATCCATGTTTTCTTGAGGGCTCCTCTGTTTCTGAAATTATATCCTGCCATTGGAGACCAATAAAACTGTAAAACTTTGTGTAAATTGCTGTTGGGTTGGAAAACTACTGATTTTGCAAGCAAAGGATGTGACTTTATATGGTAAACAAGCATCATTCATTCTGACCTAATCTAAAATAATACAAGGCTTCAGAGACAAAATGGGGAAAAAATAAAGAAGAAAAGAAATGGAAAAGAAATCCATGTGTCCAAGAACAGTTACTAAAAAACCTCAAAAGTCAGCTAAATGTTATATTAAATAATTTGGTGCCAATTAGCTTTGCTGAGGCCATGTAGGACCTACAGGCAGGGATTTGGTGGCAGAGTCCAAGCCATGAGTAGCTACACACTTTGGCAGTAATTTTGTATTTAATCTTCTTATTTCTGACTTCATTTTGACGAAGAATCATTTGTTCTGCATTTACGTACATTCAAGTTCTCTCCTGTCTATAGTGCTGCTGATAATTTTGTTTATGAAATAATAAAGCTTTCTGTGTAATTTTATTTTCATGTGCCAACAGCAGTGATTTAAGTTTATATGATTTAGGATCAACTAGGTTTTGGGCTATGAATTATACAGAGATTAGAATAATAAGCCAAGTCATTCTTTATCTTTCTCAGTGAGAATAAAATTTCTTGTCCTCTTTCTGAAGCATTAATTTTTGAAAATGAACAGAGTCAACAATGAAAGCATCCTTTGCTTGCCAAAGAAATAATTTTTTGTGTATCACATGGGGGTTTCACAGTTTTTAACTGAGTTGCAACAAAGAAATCACCCTTGTCAAGCCATCCAAATGCCTGGAGATTTATAACTCAACCAGTGAATAAAGGCTTTTATGGCTAGAAAGTCCTAGAGCTCCAATACATCTTCTGTCTTTCTGTGAGGGACTCTTTAAGGGATGATTCAATTTTCCATTGGAAGAGCCTTTGCTTAGATATGAATTCCCAGGGATGAGCTAAGAGTTGTGAGAAAAGAGAACATATCCCTTCATGACTATCAGCTGTGTTGTCAGATTCACAACTGGACAAAACATCCAGATAGTCCTGCTGAGTGGAATAACCAATTCCTTCTCCAAAAATTCTTTGGTTTACAGTCTCAGCAGCTGCTCTGGTTTCTGTGTTTGCCTCCTCACCACTTGGCACAAAATCTATCACCATTTTAAGTACAAAATATGTAGTTTTTTCTCCACATTTTCACCCATGTCTTCTAGTGTCTCCATCTCTGCTGTGTTCCTCCACTTTCATCCATCCCTTTGGAATTAACTGGCCTAAAATCTACTGTAAACCCAATTAAAAGTCAACAATGTGTTTATCCACCACACACCAAGAGGTCTGTCCTGAGCAAGCTGTTGCTGTAAAACAAAGATACCAGCACCAGCAGGTTCTTATCAGGTGAGTAACTGATCAGATGGGATGCAGAAATAAAGACAGAGTAGTTTCATTTCAGAAAAGATCTTAATGCTGCACAAAAAATAGAAATATCTTCTCTTCAAAACTTGCCACCTTTTTTCTTCACTTCCCTGACACAGTATTCATTTTGGTGAACACAAAGGTTTCACATAGAGGTAGAAGAAAAAAAAAATCTTCAACCAAGAGAAGAGATGGGAGAAAAAAGCCTCAGGGCACACAGCAACCTGTCAACACATGGAATAAGCAGTGATGCAGACCAGACTCGTGGCCCAAACCCCTCCCACCACAGATTCTGCATTAAGAAGGCTGTATTGGAATGGCTCTTCATGCCAGGAGGCCACAGAAGAGAAATGGAACAAAGCCCTCCTGATAAAGAGCACCCACGCTGGTTAGATTTCAGTTCTGCCCCTGCTGCTTTCAGCCTCTGCTCCTCAGCTGCTGGCTGAGGAAAAATTTCAAAGTTCTCTCATTGCTGTTCAAGGTCTTTTGTTTTTCTTCCATCCTTGATTTTGTTTTGGGGTTTGGTTTGTTTTTTTGGGGAGCGTTTCTTTTAGTAATATTTATTTGGGGAGTTTTGAGAGTCTGTTTTGCTGCCTGCTTACTCTTCATACTCAAAATGTTCTGCTTTGAACTTCTGCTGCCTTCACCCATTCCTGACTCTCCATCAGATATGTCTCCTAACCTTTATTGATTTCTCCCTCAGGATGATCAGTATTGCTCTCCTACAACCAAGAAAAAGCCCAATCTTCCATTTTTTAATATATGTATATTTATTTTGCTTACTTGAATTACTGGACAAAATTTATAAACCAAATTGCAAAGTTCTCTTTTTAAGCAAGAAATTTGCATTGCTGATCTTAAAGAATTTTTATTTTTTGAAAGTACTGACCTTTTATAGTTCCCTTTGATTTCTCCCTAATGAGGCACTCAAAACATTTAGGAAAAAAAAAAAGCCAAAACATTTTAAAACACCCATTTTTCTCTGGTTTTCAAGAGAAAAGTTGGATAGAATTAAAAATAACTTTTAATCCTTAATTTAATAAAAATTATTTTGTAAACCTCAGTTTCAGATATTTTCTTCCATTGCCAGCCCTGTGAACACAAGAATGTTCTAACCATGTCCTCAAGTCCTTTACACATACATTTTGGCTACCATGAATCCAAAAATGATCCTCATTTTAAGATGAGCAGACAAAAAGAACAGTCGCAACATCCTGAATGTGGCCTCCACTTTTGACTTTGAGTCCTATCAGCTGACCTAGCAACAAGTACAAAATCAAATGTCTCTCAGAACATACAGGAAGCTTCTAAAATCTGTTATCAAAATATTAAAGTTAAAACAAAGAGAGAGGTAAGATAATAGTAAGACTTCTAGAGAAGTCTGGTAAGGGTGAAAAGAAGGACAACCAGAAAACCAAGCTCCTATTTTTGGGTCTTTAAGACCTGACCACCCTTTGCCATCTCCATGATTTTCAGAAGTGCTCCCGAGCTGAAATGAATCACATCATGCTTTCTTTCTTTTGCTTGCTCAGGAATGTTATCCTGTGATCATAAATTATCAAATGAAACTTCCTCTGTTCAATTGTCTCTGCTGCTCTGACAAATTGAGCATTGAAAAAAGCCACCCCAGTTCAGAAGCCATTTAAAAAGGAAATAGTGCCACATGCAAAAATAATTTAAAAAATAATTTAAAAATCACTTTAACACTCAAGACAAAGTTGTCATAGAAGTCATTCAAGGAAATGGTAAATCTTTAAAATGATCAAATAAAATGAGATGGGAATATTTGGCTGAGATTCCTACTGCTTAATGTTTTACCCTGCTCATGGTCTAAAGGGTTTCTGATAGAGCATTTTCCGGAATTTTATCGAACTTGTTCTGAAATGTCATAATCAGCAGGAGTGACACAAAGCAGCCCAGTGTTCCCAGAAGCAATAATGGTAAATAACACCCTGTGAGCACCCCATGCCTACTTTTTTCTGCAAACCCGAATTAAATCAGTGTCATCTTCCCACAATTTGCCCCTAAGCCACAGTGCCAGGACTGCTGATCTGGCTCACTGTACGGCTCAGGACATTTTCATTATTTCATTAAATAGTCTATATTTCATTTTATCATATTTTTTTTTTTTTTTTTAATTTCACAGCACATATTTCAGTCTTTGCACAGAGCCACAACATGAGCAACCACAACAACACTTTGTGATCCACAGGGGAGGGAAAAACATTTTGGAGTTTCCTTTCTCAAGCAAAAGATTCTTTCCCTCTTCAACAGATATGTTTCTACCCTTCTATGGAAATATGCCCTGGAATGTTACATCTTAAGCTTCCTGGATATTGGAGAATTTTTATAGGTACTCAAGGTGAAACTCACAAAGGTTTGCTTTTGCAGCAGTGTCTCCTATAACACCATTTCATAAATTAAAGAAAAAAAATTGTGGAATGTTGAGATTCCACATTGCCCTGGGGTCAAAGTACTGCCTGACCACACACCTCGGGTGTTATGGGTGACAATAAGCTCACAGGATCCACACAGGAACACTGACTAAGAAAAAAGGCTTTGTAACTCCCCCAAAGTCCTGACAGATCAGTTCAAAACAGCCATTTAGATCTGGTAGTGGTTTAGTTTGCAAATGAAGATCCCTGATTGAGGTGGTCTCTTTTTTTTTTTTTTTTTTTCCATTTGTTTCACTGTAAATGTAATCATTAAAGACATTTTAGTGATTTATTTTTGCCTCTAGATGAACCCAGTGACAGAGCTCCATTCCATACCCCACAACCATGTTTGTGAGTCTGGAGAAATTGTAGCTCACATGGGCTGCTTCACCACACTCCTCTGAAGAGAAAGCTCAGCATTCAAAACTTGAAGGGATGGTTTTTCTTGGTATTGGAATTGTCAGGTGTGAATCAGTGAGATGCTGGCACTTAATGCACAAATGTGAATTAGTGAGATGCACAGTGGGGTTCTCTGCTGAGCCCCACTGAGCCTCAAAAGAAACTGGTCTGTGCTGGCCAGAGCTAAGTCAGACACCGGAGGCCTTCAGTGCTGGCAGGATTCATAGCCCAAGATATACCTCAGTCAGACACATGTGGACAGCCATGGAATGCACACCCTGAGGTGGGCTCTCTCTTTGCTGTCCTGTTCCATCTTTCCCTTCCACATTTTCCCTGTGAAAAGATGGGAGAACAGAAAGAGGCGTGTAGGCTGCCTACTGATTCTGGCAGAGAGGGAAAGGAGAGCCCAGTGCCAGGCTCCAGACTCAGCAGAGGTAACTGCTGCTCTAATTTCCAGAGGATTTCTCCCCCAGACACCAAAATCTCCTATATTACATCACAGCCCTGCGGAGCTGATGGTGGAGAGTGAGAGAAGACAGGTTGATTATTTGAAAAGACTTGGATACCTGGGCCTCAGCCCAGACTTCTGCAAGCACTCAGTGAGTTACTCTGGGTTCACTGTGTATTAGAGGAAACTGGTTAAAACCAAAAGAATTTTCATTTTAAACCTCTCTAGTACTCAAATCTGATGTTTTTAAACAAAGATGGGACTTGCTCCTGCTTTATGTCTTGGCAGGAATGTATGTCAGATAATAGTTTTTGATATATATTCCTAACATACTCCTGAAAAAATCATGAATTCAGTCAAATAAAGTAGGTCATAAGAGCTCACTTAAAAATAAAATCACATTTGGAATTAGCCTTGGACATGAAATAGATGTACTGTATATATATTATCATGAACTGAATCTAAGGGAGGCTTTGCACATCCCTGCTGAAGGGAGTTAAAACTGCCACAGCAGAAACATAAGGGAAAAGTACATTTGAAATAACAAGCTGCAATGAAACCCCTTGCAGGCAGCTAAGCTGTTTCAAATAAAGCAGTGTAACCAAGCCACAGAAAGAAACACACAACCTGAACAGAATCTTTCTGCAGTTAAAATTTTGACTTAAAATTTGATTAACACAGCTTGCTAATTATTTGGAACACTCAGAGCCTTTTTTATTTCATAATTTATATAACCTACATTTTCACTTACGCCTTACAGCAAGGAATTTTGGGTGAGGCCCAGAATTTCCAGAACAGAATCACTGAATATTTTGTGGGGTTTTTATTACTACTGATGGCATGGGTGAGACCCCAAATATATGAGGCCCTTAAAGGACTCTTAACCTTAAATTGAGACACAAATACTTGATAAAAGGTTGCCTGTACCTTCCTCTAAACCAAAAAGTCTTCACAGAGTCCTCCATTCACACCAAGACTGTGGGAATGCATTTCTACTTTGCATGGAAGATGTCCATAAATGCCATAACCAGGAAAGCAGGCAGGCAGTGCCAGTGCAGATCTAATTGTGGTAGAAATTCCGGAAATCTGCTACTTAGCACTAAAAACCAAACCTTTCCTTTCAAAATAGGATATGAACAGACAGCTCCTCATTCTCTGCAGGATTTAGCCCGTGGCTGTGATCAGCTCTTTCACTTGATGTGTTGAGAGTTTTGGCTGTGGCACACACCCCACCAGGTGGTTGTCAAGATCTGTTGGGATTTTCATTTGATCAAATAGCTGTTCTTGATAAATGGGTGAAGCTGTGACATTCTGGGCACAGCCCTACATGACTGCATTCTGCTCTGTCCTATACAGATCCACATCTGGAGCTGGGGAATTGCTTTATGTTCCTTTTGCCATTCAAATTCCTAAAAAAACCAGGAGGTGTCCTCATACTCGCCTCAACAATGACACAGGTGGGGAGCCCATTCCTAAGGAGCCTGGAGAAGAGGGGATTCAAGGGCAATCTGTTCTCCTGTGGCCCCAGGAATTCATCACTGGTGGTGTCATATATCTTATAGCTTCAGGGAATGAAAAGATGTCCTTCCTCAAGGACGTTATCAACCCTTGTTCTTAATTTAACACACGCTGACTGAAGGACAGAGATGTCATCAAAATATTTGGCTGTAGTTTCCCTGACTGTAGGTTGGTGCCTGTTTTCAATTCTCTGCCTCCTGCCTTTCACCCACACGACTCTAAAATGTAGGGACTTATAAATCCAGTGTCCTTAAACTGTCTTTCTTTTTGACTATTATTTAATACAAACAGTTATTATGTGGGGGTGGTTTTGTGGTTTTGTTTTGGGGTTTTGTTTTGTTTTTGAGAGGAGCAGCAAATTACAAAATTGTACACCTAACTGCACAAACCAGAATTTTAATAGGATGAAAATGCAGCGTACTGAGAAATGTTTGAAACTTTCAGCTTGGACAACATTGGAAAGAACTGTGTGAACATCGTAAAAAAGTGATGAAAGTGAGTTTCTTTCACTCTGATTTTGTTTTGCAGAGGAAGAGTAGCCTCAGACAAGCACTAAGTTCTCTAAAAGCAGTATTGGCACCAAGTGCCTTCATAATAGCAACTACTAACAGTAGCTATACATATTAATATTAAGGTTATGTAGGTATACATCTGAACAGGCTTTGTCCTTATTTCTCAGATTTGAAGCATGATGAAGTAAAAATAAATAAATATCAGTTTGAACATTCAGATACAACATTTTCCTAGGTTATGACTCTGTTTACATCTTCATCATATGCTTAGCATTTATAACTATCTTTCTTGAATTTACTCTGAACTGTAACTATACACAAAATTATTTCCTCTACAAATTTCCACAAAATCTAATTGCTTTGGTAACCTTATCAAACCCATCCTTCAGATGCATCCTTATTTTAGCTTTCAAGATTGTTTTTCACGTGCACAGTTTCTTGCCCAGAGATGATCCTTGGGGGCAGAGAGGAGTAAGGGAAAAGAGAGGTGGGGATGAGGGGAATGTCCAAACACTGGTTCTGGAACACAGCATTCTCCAAAAATGCATAAAAAACTTCCTTCTACCATATTTTGCAGCTGCATCACACATGAAATAAACAGACTTGAGCACCATTTTTTCATGCTGTGCATGTGTATGACATGTACCAGACAAAGATCCCATCTATGTGTTTTATATTTAAATACACACCTGAAGAACTGGTTTGGTGCAAAGAAGAAGCATCACTACTGGCCTCTAGTAAAAGAAGAATTTTTAATACCATTTGGAAAAGAATCTGTACCCTGTGTCTTTGCAAGAAACTGGAGATGTTAAAGGAAAAAAAAAAAGTTGCTAATAAAACTTGGACCACAGAGCAGAGTATACTCAGTGGAACACCTGGCAGTCACAGTGCTCACCTCAGTGTCCTCTGCTTTAATCCAGATAAGATGCCAGATGGATTGAAAGGTTTTCTCCACAAACACTTAGAAGAAAAGCCCAAGTTGCTCTCAGAGTAGTAACAGATACTTTTCCTTGTTAGTTTCCTAAGGCTGTAGAAGAAAATTGAAGATATTTCCAAAATAACTCCATAACAACAGAAGGAGAACAGGAGAACAATGAGATCTGAAGCTCACCAAAAGCTTTTTCTTTCACTGAAACTGTGCACGCCTTGGCCCAAGCTGAAGGGCTCTGGGGCATCAGATCTTTGTCTTTTCCTTTGGAAGGAAAGAAAAATTTTTCCCCAAACTAAGGGCTCTGCTAAAAGATCTTCAGTTGGAATTTAATCTTGTTTTTTTTTCTCACCCCCTTGTTTGCTCCCTTGGGAGAGTAAATAGCCCCCAGGAAGCTCTGCGATGGAAAGCAAAACCCAAGGCACCCAGCAGGTCACACTTTGTGCATATATTTATATCTGGCTTTTAATGGAAACCAGCTACCTTTAAGCTATGAATTAAGACCAGCTTAATGAGCTTGAGTGGCCTCGTTCTCAATTAAAATTCTCATCCTGCTGATATTAGCCTGAATGCTGGTCCTGCCAAGCTGCCAGACAGCAGAAGCATCCCTCTTAGCTGAAGAGGAATTTTGCAAGAAGCCAAATACACAGGAATAGATAGGCAGGGGACTTGATTAGGCTTACAGAGTTTTTTTAGGTACCTGGTTTTGGCAGCTTATTCTTGCTCTTTATAGTCATTAGGCATTTGCAGCTCTCAAAGCATTTATTCCCCCAACACACCAAGTGAAACAAAAACTATCATTTATCATCCTCGCTTCTGTAGGACATGGAATAGAGCAGAGAAAACAAGAGGGCAGAAGCTCCCCCCTCCTCAGCAGGGGAGCCTGAGAGAGGCTTGTGCTTCCAAAACTGCCCTCCTCTCTCCATGGATTTCATTCCATGAGCTCCAAAGCAGCTGGCAAACAGTGCCCTGTGTGACAGGATCTCTGCTCAGCCTCATCCATTTGTAGCTTAGCCAATTTCCACAGGTCAGCTCCCAGCATCTGTGGGCACACCCTCAGCAAATACCAGCTAATGCTGATTAAAATAATCCCTTTTCTGGTGGGTTTGAAAGAAAATGCATTTCTTTTCCCTACCATGCATGTGGAGAGTTTATGGGACTGTTGAAACTGCCATCATTTGCTTGGGCAGCAGAGTTTTGGAGGAGAATAAGCCCAAATGCGTGGCTGTTTGTGTTCAGCAATGGAATTATTTGCTTTTTGAAAAACCAGCCCTCTCTAGTGTTCCCATAAGCCTTAAAAACATTTTGTGGCCTTTTATTTTGGTCAACAGGCTACTTAGAATTTACTTTTTCAGGAAAAAAAGTAAAAGAAGCATAACCAAATAAGACTGAAGTTAAAATGAATTCACAATCTCTTCAGAGGCATGAGGGGAGTGTAGACTCAGCTCCAAGTGGTCAGGTCAGAATCAGATGAACTTTGAGGTCCCTTCCAACCCAAACCATGCTATAATTCCACATTATTGCTTCTTTGTCTTGAGCCTTCCTAATTTTAGCAGCCTAAAACTTCCACTCAGCCATCCCCCCTCAGGAGCTCAGCATTTTCCCTCCCCAGGAAGGGCCCTGGGGGCCACTGGCCACCTCCAGACCCCACTGTGGGCACCACCACGGTCAGACTTGGCTTCCCCCAGCTGCAGCAGATGTTTTGGGGTTTGGGCCAAAGGAAACTTTGTAAGGCTTTTCCTCCCTTTCAGGGAGGAATGCCAAAGCAGTCAAAAAATAGGAAATACATAACTTTATTCAGCTTTCCAAACCAGGAGGGAAATGCTGCTGTTGGATTGTTTGGAAGACCATAAAGGGCCAAATTCTGCCATTGGAAAAAAAAAAAGGAAAAAAAAGAGGGACTTGCACCTGTGTAACTCAAACATCCCTGTCTGCATAAAGAGGGGGAAATCTCTCCATTTCAACAGATAATACATAATTTTCCTAAAACTTCTTCAGACAAGCATAAAATTGCAATGTATTTTTTAAAAATTCATTCCAGAATGGAACAAGAAACATTTTCCTACACAAATCTGGTGCTTTATCTTATCAAACTGGGATAATAATGTTTTAGTTGCCTTCAAAACACAAGCAGCCTAAGATTCTTGATCAGCCAATTCTTTGTTTAAATTAGATTTTAAAATTAACTGTGCCAAGCTTGTCATCAACCCAAAATTTCACTTAGTTTTTAAAATTCTAGTTACTTAAAGTAAATAAATAAAACAGCCTGAGAGAAGGGTAATATATTTTATCTGCTTGTATTTGAATTTTTGTGTGTAATTTTTCCTGCCTTGATAATGCACAAAGATGTCTTCTTGTGGAAATAATCCCAATTTTCAAATATCACTCATAAGGGTTACGAACAGCTTGAACATTTACATTTCTTCAGACACCCTGCTTGTAGACCTCTCTACTGCGAGTATTCCATCTGAGTAATTAATTATTTCACTGAGAAACAGAGCTGTTCAATTTGAGATAAAACCACTACAAGAATTCAGAGAACAATCTTTGAAGGCTAAAGACTGAGCACATCTGCTGCACCCTTGATCTACAGGATGGATTTTATTTTCACTCTAGAGATGGATGGATGCAGGCATCAAGAAGGCACTAGGCTCCTATTCAAACTAATCTGAAATATGAATGAGGTGGGTATCAGTTATTCCACTTTCTTTTGGTGTGAGATTGTTAAAACAAGCTGAAATTGCACTCACTCAATATTTAAACAAGTCAATAAAACACACTCAACTCACGCTTTTTCTGGAGGTTCACAGCAAGTTTCAGTCATGAGAAGAGCATTTTTCCTGTGAGCATGAACCTTTTAGAACTCCCAGTCCTGTAAATCTCTGAGAACTGGAACAGACCCAGTACTCTGTGGAGCCCTGGTGATCTGAGCTTGGAGCCCTCCCCTCTTCTCTGGCAGCAGGGCAGCACTTAGAATATGCAATTATTTATGGAAGTAATCAGAACCTCATGGAAATGATAAGGTTCTGAGGACAGATAGGCAAAGCTTTTGTTAAAGTAAGAATTAAAGACTTAACATTACAGGTGAAACTTCAAATGTAACCAAAAAGGAAGCAAACCCCAATTTGGTGAATTTACACAAGCATTCAGAGGAAAAATCTCAACTTTTTTTCTTCACCTATGTGACCACCTGCAGGATCACCCCATGTCCAGCTCACCATTACCTCTGGTTTCTGCGCTTATGTCTGTCATTTATGATCTCAGAGAGGGGGTTTTAGGTTAAAATGGGACGTTCCTACACTCCAACACTGCAGTTTGGCACTTGGCTCCCAAGAACCTGACATGATTCCTATTCCAGTATGTGCCTAATCCTACCAAAGGAAAATATGCACAGCCAGACTATCAAAAAAAAAAAAAAAAAAAAAAGTAGTACACAAACCACACACAGGTTCTTTAACCTGTGTGAAAGAACACAATGAAGCTGAGAGACCCCAGTCACAATTTCAGTCAGTCATCTATTTCAAGAACCTGGTTTTTCTCACATTGTTCTTAAATGCGTCCAACCACTACAATTCAGGAAAGGTTCCTCAACAGATCAGTAGAATCTGAAAGAAGTCCCAGGGAAGACAATTTATTTTATTTTACAAATTAGTCTCTTCGCTTTCAATTAATTGTGAATTAACTGAAGCCTTCTTTGTATCAAGTTTGCTCTTCAAGCAAATTTGGATACTCTGGATGCAAATATATCCTGCCTATTGTTCTTTAATTATTTGTTACATTCTTAACTTTGTATTTTGAGGGCTCAACAGTTCAGAATAAAAGACTTTACAAATGACACTTTTTTTTTTTCCCCTCAGGCTGAATTATCATTTATTCACAAAAGTGAAATTGAAGGTTATGACACCTAAGGAAACTTTTTTCCCCAGGAACTTCTTTATGTATTTGCACAGTCTGAGACTCTCATTCTCACTAAACACCACAGCCATACCTCACGTTAACTGAGTTAAAACTGCACACATCCAAGGGTTATGGATTCTCCAGCTTATTTATAAGTTTTATTTGATTAAAAAGAAATCATAACTTACACACATATTGGCTGAGAATGTATGAACACTGGTGTTGAAGTCAGGAGTTCTGTAAGAATTGCGGTTCAGATCAGTTGGGAACAGTCCTGCGGTGGCTAAATCCTTTCAGAGGAACATTATTAGGAACTTGCTGTTCCTTAGGAAAGCATTTTCTAGAAATGATTGCTACAGGCAGGTGAAAAAGACATTTCTTTTCCATTATACCCATGATGCAGAGACAAGAAGAGGGCAGGTTCAGAAATGTCAGTCTGAAGGGAAAGAACAAAGGCCTGGGATAATGAAAGCTCTGTACTTCAATGCACAAGAACAGTCTTTATGTTTGTGGCAACCAAACAGAATTCTTTTGTAATGGATCATCCCACAACCTCACCAAAACATCTGGTCATCTTTTCCCATCTGGACTCTTTTTTTTCTTTTTTTTTATTTGGCTTTTCATATCTTGGGACTGGTGAAGGTGAAGCAAGTGCTGGCAAAGGAAACCAGTGAAGGGTTTGATGGTTTGGGGTTCAGCCAAGAGGAGAATGTCCAAGCTGTTCCACATTGACCCCCAAGTGCCTGAAGTCTCCAGCAAAAGAGCAGGGCCTCCCATGAGAGAAGTAATTCAATCTTTTTCTGGCTGGCTCAAGTCTTCTTACCAAAGGCTACGAGTTCATCTCGACCTTAAATGAATAAACGGAACTCTCTAATTCATAGCTATCGAAACATCACCTGCAGCTTTAACTCTCACTTGGGAGACCTGAAATACGATAACTATTTCCAGTTACTTCCATTTTCTGAAATCCTCTGTACATAAAAAAGTAATGCCAAGGCATTACAGGGCCCCAAATGCATGGCTGTTATCAGTGTGGAGGGATTAGCACTTCATCCCTTCATGGACTAACCTCACCCTCGGTGTTCACGCTGCAATGGTCCCCTGAAAACTTCAATCTATGGCAAAATGAATGAAAATATTTCAGATGACTGCTGAAGACTCATCTGTTTTTACAGATTCATGGCTGCTTAATTTTTAGTCTAACAGTGGGTATGATGTTTGTGGCCTGTTCCTCTGCCCAAAATATATACTTCCAGCTTTTAAAAACACCAAAGCTGGTGCACTTACTCTAGGATGGGACTTCTCTCTAGCAAGCTTTTTCAGAGCCAAACTAATACATGTATTTTCAAAAAAAAAAATTATGGCTTTATCAAACAATTTTTTATGTATTTTTAGAGGAAATCCTTTTAACCATTAAAGACTTTCTCTGAATCTTATGTTCAGAATTTTATTGAGCTTTTACTGTCAGTCTTATTTTTTTCCTTTTTTCTTCAGCTTAATCCAGCTCCTTTCTGGAGCTGTGCTGTGAACACTCTGTGATGCTCCAGACACACTACGATTTTGTGATTTTGGGGGTAGTTGGTGAGAGTGAACAAAACCTCCTACATAGTTTTTAATCTGTTGTGAGGGGAAATGAACTCTAGAAGAAGTGAAAATCCTTCAGAGAATGAAGACAAGGGACTCTCTTCAAGTCTAAACTTGTTGCAATTCAAAAGGAAAGGTGTGAAACAGGAAAGGGCCAAGAGCAGCAGGAACAAAAGTGGAGGAAGATGGTCAAGGGGTCTCTCACACTCAGCACCTGTGAGGCTGAATCTGGAACACTCCATCCCACCTCCTCGGTCCCCAAGACAAAACAAGACTTTGATAAAGGTCATAAGAGAGGTACCAGGATGAGCAGGGGCTGAGGGACTTGTTCTAGGAGGAAAGGCTGAGGGACTGGGGCTGGTTCAGGCTGGAGAGTGGATGGGGACCCAGCAGCTGCCCCCACTGCCTATGGGAAAGTCATCCCAAGACAGAGGCAGGCCCCTCCCAGGGGTGCACAGCAGGATGATGGCAGGCAGTGGGCAGAAGCTGAAACAAGAATTTCATGCTGGAAATACAGAAAAACTTTTCCCCCATAAGATCAGCGAGGCAGTGGAGCAGTTCCTCCCCAGTGCAGTCTCCAGCCTTGATGTATTTCAAGATCTGGCTGGATCAAACCCTGAGCAGCCTGGGCTGAAACCATGGCTGACCCTGCTCTGAGGCACAAGTTGGATTAGAGGCTTCTCGAGCTCCCTTGCAAACTCAGTTGCCCTCTGATGCCATGAAAATTCATGTTTGCCCCTCGGGTGGTCCTCTCATGACTTCTCTAAGCTTCACAGAGCTTTTAAGAAAGCATTATAAATATTACAGTGGACTCTTGCTGGTTCCCCTACGATCCTGAAGTCCTGCTGTCACCACTTAGCAATGCAAAAGAGATCATCAGCCATCCTGTGAGATTTTCACACACACCTTGCAGTGAGAAAGTATCAAGGTACAAATTCTGTGTTAATACACCTGCAGGGACAGTCAAAGACAGGGCAAAAGGAGCACTTAAAAAGGGCTAAGAAAAGGTATTATTTATATCACAATATTCACTCAAGCTTAATAAATACAGAGAAAGTACAGCAACCCCAGTACCATGTAAAGCTATGATAAAAAGAATAAATACTGCAGAAGGGGGTGTAAAAGACAAGATTTCTGTGTGATGTAGCATTTTGGGCCTCTGGGACACCTGCAAACCTTCATTCACTGCACCAGGACCCACATCTGCACACTCTGAGCTCATTTCTGCTCAGGCTGGACAGATACTGCAGCCTCATCTTCAGCTCCTGGAAGGAGAGGAACCCTAGTTCACCCCTCACTGATCCAGGAGCTGTGGATGAACCCTATTACCATCACCCCTCTCTGTCCAGCCAGCACTTATCCAGTCTGGGGAGGGCACAGACTGTGCTGGGGCACTCCATTTTCTGGCTTGTGCTCTCTCATGGTTGCAGATTTCCTAAACAGCTCCAAGGGAGAACCATCAGGAGAATAACGCACCATCTCTAAAATAACCAATCACACATGAACTCCTCAGAACCTGAAACATCTGTCACACTTATGGCCACTCAAGTAAAAGCAGAATTAAAAATATAGGTGTGCACTGTTGTCCAGACAAGGCACTAATCTCACCAACAAGAAAATGTGTCCTCTGCAAAGTTCAAAAAAGTAAGGCAGGCATTAGGAGAGGAACACATTTTCTGAGGTGCTGGTTTTCCCTTGGAAGCCACTGTTGAATCCTTTAGCAGCTCCAGCATTTGGGAGGAAGGCAGTGCATTTACAGAGCCCTTTGGAGCATTTTAAGTGATGCCACTGCAGAAGCTTGGCACCAGAGCAGCCTGCTCACCTGCTACTGATACCACTGAGAAGATAAATATTCCCCAGATCTCAGCTGGATGAGCAGAGCAGTAAAGCTCAGCTCTCAGCAAGGTCCCAGTTGAGCACTGATTCTGTGTTTTAAAGTTTATGGGGTTTTGGTTTTAAGCTGAGTGCAAGCACTCCCTTATTGATCTGTAATCTGGGCCATTTCACAGAGCCCTGTAGAGTAGCAGGGAAGATAAGGGTCTCTGACAAGTAATAACTTCTTTTCACCTCTATTTTTGATTCTATCTCCAGCCATCAGCCTTCCAAAGGCACCTGTAATGAAAGCTCCTAGGCAAATGAAACCCAGGTGCCCTCCATAAGTCACAGCTAATACACCATTAAAATACTTCTGAGGATTTATAGCCCCCCAAAAAAGACACACTGGCTGCACAGAGAGCATCTTATGGGAATATCTCTGGGACAGAGAACTGGGAAATTCCATCCTTGTGAAAGATGGACTTTATTTCGGTCTCTGCTATGCTCAACACTATTATTTTGCTTAAGAAATTCATTAAAGAAGAATTAGCTAAAATAAATTGCATCCCCTTTGGATCTGAATATCTCTACAGAGTTTTTGGAATGGGGATTTGTAGTAGTGCCCCTCTGCCCCAACTCTTGGCCCTATCACCAGCTAGGGAACCACTGAAGGCATGAATATTCAATGCTGCAAAACACAGTAAATTTAATAGGTTTACAGGTTCACTGCTTCTGAATGCTGCACAGGCCTCAGTGCAATCAGTTATTAGTTGGAGGAGTAAAGCTTTGTTTGCCCAAGACTCCTGGTAAGGTCTCAAATAAAGTTTACTCAAGTACATCTGTAGAGGTGTCACTGAGAATCCCCATAAAACAGTCCTTAAACTGCATTTAACAGGCTTTACTTGATTAATGGAGAAAGATATTGGCTGCTATTGGTGATTAGTAGACACCTAAATATTTCCATTTACAAGAGTCTTAATAAGGAAGCATCTGAGGAAAATAAAACTCTAACTTAATTTAAAAAAAAAAATCAAACCACACAGGTTTCTTTAACACATCACCTGAGCACACCATGTTGAACCCCAGCAGCAGGAAATCAAGACCACATTGACAAATTCTGACTCCTTATTATCAAATACTTGTGTTTATTAGTATTGTTTTAAACATAAAAAACTTCCCCAGAAATGAATATATATACATATATATAAAAATCACTTTAAGTAGATGTAATTCATCCTTTCTGATACAAATCTGTTAACTAATTGGAGACAAATTAATTCCTACATTAATCCACCCTAAAAGTGATTTTTATTATTTTCCCTCAGACTTTCTCAGACATCATTTATGTGAGCTTTACTAGATTATCATCCAAGATTTATCTAATATTTTCTCCCCAGCCAGACAAAATGCTGCAGTTAAGAGGTTCTATAAACTCAAAATAGAAGTATTCAGTCTTTTCTGATATAGGTGCAAATAAGGCATCTTTTAAAGTAAGGGATAAAATTATTTAATTTATCAAACTCAAGTCAATAATTTTAAACAAGAAAACCAATGAGTATCCAGGAAAAGCAGAACCAAAAGTAATTATTTTATATTTATGCAGCAATAAGAGAATTTATCCCAGTCCTATTGATTTCAAGTGCTACAGAAGACAAAAAATCCTTGTCCAAATCAAATGTCACATCAGCTTCTGTTTTATGCTGAGTCAAATTTTAGATTTCCAGCACATTTCTAGAGCTTAAGTTTAAACTGGCTTTGCACTCTGAGCAAAATAACACATCTTGCCCCAAATCTATGTGTTTCAAGTTGAAAGTAGCTGTTTGACCAAGAGAATCTCAAATGTGAAACACTGGGGATTAATTCCAGGAAAATACTAGCTGAATTTTACAAATATTCAATTATATCTTACAAAAAGAGGAAATCCTCACACAGTATCTTGCTTTTAATTACCACTGATAAAACATCACCACTGCTATAAGAATCACATACACTATACTAAGAAGAAAAATTACTTCCAGGAACTTGGATTTCTGCTCTAAAAAGTTGACATCTGCCAACAGTGCAGCAATTCCAAGCAATTTCTATTTTCTCCAAAGGAAAACAATCTCTACTTCCAAAATGGGGTGCAAAAAAAAATTTGGGAAGGAAAACTTTCAAGACTCAATAAAACATAGAAAGTGGTCTTGGAAAGAGAATCAGACTGGTTGGTTGTGCTTCAAAAAGGACACTGTAGAGGCCCAGTGGAGCCAAGAGCATGAAGAGCAAACAACCCCAGAGCAGCTGATGTGACATTCTCCCAGAAGGAGATTTGGTTGTGGAACTGTCAGCAGAATAAACCCAAACACTCCTTTGCAGAAAAGAAAATTTTCCCAATCTGATTTGTAGTCTGGCTGACAAAGTTTCTCTGTTGCAAAAGCAACAAACCTAAGAATTAAGACCCCATCGTATATTCTCAAAGGAAAAAAGAACATTTTCAAATAGATTTCTGTGATTTCAAGGAGATACTCAAGAGCCTTTTATCACTTTGCATCACACTTCGGCTTGTGAAGTCTCAGTTGCCTTGTAAAATAAGGTTTAAATTATTAAATCTGCTCTGATTTTGATGAAAACATACCTATATAATTCTTAAAAGGATGCCGCTGATTTTTGTAATAATTTTCTACACACTCTGTCATATTGATCAAGCACTTAGGAGAAAACTCTTAGAAACTCAAATAAGACAGAAAACACCCAAAAGCAACAGTGCTGACTGATGTGGGGCTACAAAGACTTTTAAAACCAGGGCACTCTAGAGAAATTACATTTGTAACCCATGTACCTCCAGTTTTGCTTGTGCAAATCAGGACCACATTACCCCACTTTAAAGCACTGTTCCTCTTCCCTATGTGCAATTTAAAATCCTACAGAGCTGACTATGTTTTATTAGTGGAGAGCAGCTGGGGAAAGGAGAATTCCTACACAGCACCTTGTCATGTAGAAACACAAGGCATTATTTTTATTAATTGTTGAGCAATTTGTCTGCTCTACCACCAAACAACTTTCCCTCATGTGCAATCCACAGCCCTGCCAAGAAAAGGCTGCCAAACCACCACTCCCTCCACCTGAAAGCCATTTTCATAAGCTCTTGTTTAAAGTAGAGACCAAATGGTTATTGTATTTTTGTTAATGTAATGCAGCTCGATTATAACAACCTGTGGCAGATACACAGGATTTGGACATTCATGCTAACAGATGTTTGAGAAGGGAACAATTCTGTTTGGGTTGTTTATATGCAAGCAGATCTTGTGCTGAACCTATATAAAAACCATCTTCCTCCCTCACTGAACACATATATTAGAGGAAGGACTACATTAATCCCCAGTGTAAATCCACTGAAGTCAGCAGTGTTACATCAGCAATGAATTTGACCCTTTGTGGTTAGCTGACATTTATTTTAAAGCATAGTCATCTTCCCTCTGTCTGCCTACCTTCCTTAAAAGAGGATGTGCTGCAACAAATAATGAAGTCAATTACTTGGTGGTGGCTTTCTGAGTACGTGCTGAACTTCTCCAGTTATCTAAGGATATGGTTTCACATGTTTAACTTTTGTATTTGGATAAAGAGATTACACCATGAGTAATGTCTAACAACCATTGCATATGGTTTATTTGCCTTGCAACATCTGCTGAATCTCAAATCCAATTAAAAAAAAATCTAGAAACTAACTAAAGTCTCAGCAATGTACCAAATTAGGGACACTGCTTTTTTGCTTGAAGAGTAATGTTCCTATGTCCATGAGAATATAAAATGGCCCTGCCTCAAACCCATCCACTGACTTACATCACTGGTGCCAGTAGGAAATATAACAGTGAAAAGAAAAATAAACAGCAGAAGAATAACAAGGGGAAGAAAAATAAGTGAAGTACGGAGTAGAAATGGAATTTCCATGAAGATGTAATGCTGGGAGAGGGTGAGAAAAAAAAATAGCAGACGAAAACTTTTGCTGGTGAAGTAATAACACAATAGGGAGAAATTGTGTTGGGCCTTTTCAAGGTTTCTTTGAACAAATCTCCTATTTGCAAAGGGCTTGGGTGGCCTGGCAATCTCCTTGTTTTCCCTGTGAGCACTGACATGTGGAACATGTCTTTGAAGGTCCATTAGGAAAGTGACTCCATACAGATGGATTTCCACATTTATTAGCAGGTACAAGCTAATTACAAACAGCTCTGTGGCTATTACCTTTTGTGCTTAAATTATTGCCTTAGCAAAAGACCAGTACATTAATGATTCTAAGGAAAGAGACAGCAGGAACATGTTTTTAGCTTTAAAGGTAACTGCCATCAGTTTATTTTTTCAAGTTTGTTACTCATATTTTAATTTTTCTCTTTTTTAAGTGTTCATTAACAGCTCTAGTCCTTGATGCCAAAATGGAAATCCTTGACCAGCAACTATTGTACTAGAGAACAAAAATCTTAGTAAAATCTCCTCTCACTTGGTCCTAACACAAAAAAGGAATTGGAATTTATTTTTCTTGAAAAGGGATGCTTTCAGTGCCAGCAGTACTTTTATGTTTATTCTTTAATAAAATTAAGAAAACAAAGAAAAGAAACAGAAAATAAAAATGTTTTACTGATGCTCAGTGCTTGGTGTGGACCTCCTCAAGGGTTGTTAAGAACATGGAACAAAAATTTAGACACTGAGATTGAGTGGTCACTTCTCAAATAGATATGTGAGGATTTTCATCTGAAAGTTATAAAATAGCAGGGGGAAAAATAAATTAAAAAAAAAAAGAGGAGGGACAAAGTCAAATAAGCTGAAAAATATGAGGTGGTTTGAAGCCTCTCTCTTTGTCATTTAGGGAGAAATCATCTCACCAGAAAAGCTTTCTAGTTTCTCTTCCATTTTTTCCATCCGGGGAAAGATCCTAAATTATGTAAACTCAAAAGAAGCTGGCTTAGAGCATAGGCAATACCTGGATTTGTTATCCAAGCACGGCAGTTTTATCTGTGTCATCATTTGGAAAGCTGTCAGTCCTGTCAGCTTTTCTCTCAAGTGTGAAATAAAGACCTACTTCTGATCAACAATGCTTATTTATAGCCCTGACTTTTTAGCTAATCTTGGGAATTATAAATTAAACTTAGTTTACCTTCATCTTTTAAAATATTGAACACAAAGACATAATTTAAAAAACCCCAGAGCAACAGTTTTCTTGATTCTGTGGCAAATTCCAAGCTAACAGAAAAATTCTGGACTATTTGAAAAGGTTTAGTCTAAGTGATATTTACTGTAATAGCCTTTGCACAGTTTGCTGTTTCATCCCAGAGCAACCATCAACTCAATTAAGTAAATGAGGGAATCAAGTTATTTGGGGAATGTACACCTCTAATTAGCTGGAATTATTTGTGCAGTTAATTCATTTATGGATAGATTTCTCAGCAAGCCCACGGCTTCCAATACTTTCTCACTGCTGTACTAGGCTTAATTGCCATTCTGTTTCTCTTAAAAACCTTAATGAGTAATTGAGTGCTGTAGGGGGATGCAGGTGGGAAGAGTGAGACCTGCAAAGGACAGGCTGTCCTCAGTCACAGAGCTGGAAAAGAACATTTTTCTTCCTTCTGACCACTCCTATTGCCTAATCTGCACTTCTTGTTGGTACAAACTAGGCACCAGAATGGTGATTGCACCTTGCCAGAGAGGGAATGTTCAGCCTGAACCTCACCTGGCAGACATCATTCTGCTCCTGGCCAACTCCCCTTGCTGTGTGCTAAAGCAACCTGACCTCCCCTCAAAGCAGTAAAGCAATGACTTATCAAATGATGGAGCAATGTCTGGGCAGAGTTTTCATTATTTCATTTCCACTGCAAATATCCACGTCACAGATGCATAAAACCCAGAGAACATGTCTGGTTTTTTGTTAACTTCAAGTGATTGTCACCAATTCAGAGAGAAAAACCACAGCTGATTTTAGGAAAGTGTATACAAAAATTTTTTAAAAAGTTACCAAATACTGGGCCAGAGGATTTTGCTGTCTGACTCCATGAGAGAGTGGAAGACACATTATTCAATTTTTTATTTTTACTAAAGAGCACTCAAGTCAGATTATTTTTTTCCTTTTAGTGACTTACTGCACTTTGGATGTTGAAAGGACATGATTCTATTTAAATTAACACTTAGGCATCTGATCAAGTCACTCATGATTAGAGCTCTCCAAAAATACATATCTGCTGAGAGGACTATTTTTGACTGATTAGAACATGGAGAATTTTTATCAAACTGGATCAGTTACTGTTTAAAAATTACAAGGAAAGGATTGTAACAACTGAGCTGAGATATATTTTCAGTGTGCATAAGTTACTGTCTTGTGACAGTAGAAAGAAAAGAAAACAGCTGGAATGAGATGGAAAAAAACAGGGAGTTTCTTTTTTACAGCTAACACTTGGTGCCTGTTGTGTGGCTGAAGCATGGCTGCATTTCTTCTAAGGAACAATTTTCAGCTTAGCACATACAATACCTATGGACCATTGAAAGAGAGCAAAATACTCCAATATGCTGTGATAAAGTGGAATATAACACCCAATTCCTGGGGCAATTTATGGCTAGAACAAGCACCCTCTTGCCAGCAGCACGCACAGAGTTTGCTCTGCCTCCCCCAGCCCCCTGAGAGCTGCAGGCTCACCCCCTGGGAACTCAGGGATATTTTCCTAACAGCAAAGCAGAAATCATCATCCAGTGGCTGAAATTCAAGAACTTCCTGCTGAAGTTGCTCGCTTCCCTGAGGTCTGCTTTTAGATATGTCACTTCAACACTTCCCCATCCTCTTTGGACTCCTGGCTGCAGCTGTGGGGGTGTCAAGGCACAGATCAGGGATGGTCACTGCTGGCTGTGCCAGCACCACATCCCTGACCCCAGCCAGGGTTGCTAAGTGCTGTTACAACACAAATAAGGATCTGGGGCTTGCCAGCTGCCTGGAATTAATGGGATGGAGGGGAACTGAGGGACTTTCCAAGGGTTTTGGAGAAACTTTAGGCCGGCCACTTCCCATTCTCGATCCCAGCTTTTCCATCTGTAAAAGCTGAGGGTGAGATGCTGACTTCATGAGCCTCCACGAAAGCCAAATGCTAAAAACATGCCCCTCTGTCAGGAGTTATAGCCCATTTGTTTTAGTAATATTGGACAATGTGAATTACATTTAAAGGAAAAAAAAAAACCAAACCAAACCCCAAAAATTACTTCCTTAAATATATGAACTTTGCCTGCTGCTACCTCTGCTGATGATGCAACCACACAATATTTGGATATTGGGGGTGGGCATGGATATTTGAAACATAGTTCACAGAAATGATACATAATGCCCTGCTGTTACTGTAGTCAGAGGAAAAAATATTTATGCTCTAGAGATTAAACCTGGATCTATTGGAAAGAAATAAATACAGGTATGACCTGCTTGATTGATTTTTAATTAGACATTTTAAGATGTATTTATTTTAACTGGCTTCGGGGACAGATCATTATTTATTGTCACATCAGGTTTTACTGGAAACTGGAGGTACAGGATTCATTTGCCAAACTCACTGCAGACAGGAGGGGGGATAGACAAGTCTCAGTCAACAAATGAGAGGATTTTGGAGGAAATTCTTTTGATGGCAAAGCAACCCCAAAGAGCAAACCTAGAGGAATTATAATTTCTACTGGTGGAAAGTAGCAGAGCCCACATGGATGACAACAGATGATACTGCAGCCTCCAGGAACCAAGGGACAGAGCAGCACTACAGTGTACATCCCCTGTACCCATCATCCAAATTCCCTAAAAGACCTCACAGATTACAGAAACTCAGAGGTTCCCATTTCATCCAAACCCTCTTTTTCTAATCCTCAATGCCCAGTATTTTCTACAAACCACTCCTTCTCTAGGGCTCTACCCTCTGTGGCAGCAGTATCACTTGTAAAGGGGGTTCAAGTCAGTGTCCCCACTGCAGACATGGGATTACACTCCCTGACTCCTTTCCTGGGAAAATCAGCCGAAGGATAAGGCTGGGAGTAGGAAGGCTTTGAGCTGCACAAATCTCTTCCTCCCACAACACTACACTGATTTGCTTTGCCTAGAGGGGTGCAGAGCAGAAATAAAGAGCAATGTTTCCAGGCAGCTTGCACAGATAAAAATTATTACCTCTTTTGCCTGGCAAACTTTCCAGTGTCTTAACACAAGATATGAGAGCAACAAGTCCCCTTGGGCCTGGCTTTGTGGTCAAAAGGGGCGTGCTTGGGAAAACAACCTGGTTTCCTCCACTCTTCCCCAGGCACTGAACTGTATTCCTGGATAAGTAACTCTTCAAACTGAGTCCTTGGACCTGAGTCCACCCATTCAGCGATAAATCTCAGCTTCAAATGGTCCAGAGGCACCTTGGGAACAAGGGACAAACACTGGGCCCAGGCTGCCTCTGCCAGCTGGGACCTGCAGGACATGGCTGACATACAGAGATGCTGCAGCACTGCTGCTAATTCTGCTTCTCCCTTTCATTTTCACAAAGAAAAAGGTATTTTTGAGAATTTTCATGAAAAAGAAGCACACCTGAGGCCAGATAGGAAATTAAGGAGGTTGAGAAATATTTTTCAGGGACCACAATGAATACATGTTGGAAAAAAATCACAGTCCAGTCATTTATAATTCTCTTCAGAAGCCAACAGCTAGAGACTAAAGGTGAAATGCCCTTTAGCATGAAAGAAACTAGATAATTTTCTTATCAAGTCAATACTTCTTAGAAGGGATGAATTCATTCAGGCACTCTGTCACTGTTTACGTGACACTTTGAGGATGGATATCCAATGCAACCTGTAAGTGTTGTGCACTGACAAGTTACTGGCAGGTTTTGTTACTTGTGGACTTGTGTTTCTTGTCTGCCACAGGAAGAAAAAGGCTGAAATTTATAATTACCAGGGGTGCTTTTAAGTAGTGTAATTTTTCAATAATACACAAAAAAAGGGGGGAAAAACCTCAACAACAACGAGACAATTTTTATTCACGTACACACAAAACACCCAATGAAAAACCACAACCAAATAAAAATAGAAAGAGAAATCCAGAATTTTCTCTTTTAGGTTGAAAGTGTGCCCTCATGCCTTCGTAAAAAGACACAGCTGGCTTTAGTGGCAACAAATAGGTGAAGAATTCACAACTAAACAGCAAATGAGAGCAATTAGGCCAGCCAGAGTTTACAGAAAAGCAATCAGCCAGCTGAGTGTCTTCCCTGGGCAGGTGACCAAGTGCTCTTCAAGTTCAGGTCTCCCCCAGGAACTCAGACTCAGTGTGTAAATGTGGGGGAGTTTCTGAGGATTCCCCTTCCTCCCATTAAAAATCAAACTCAAAACTTATTCTTTTGATTATGGAGAAGTTCACAGGCCTTAAAAATATTTTGACTTTATTTCAGACTAACACAGTGTTTTCAAATAGACACTAAACATAATATTTATATGGATGGATAAATAAAGAACAGCTATTGTAGGTCAGCGAGTCAAAAGCTTCCCCCCGTTACTGCCATCCCACTAAGCTCATATTTGCTAACTTTTCCTATCTCATTGTTTGAAATCACACACATGCACCACAGTTCCAGCAGTGTTCAAAAGAAAGCATCTCCAGTAGCTCATTTAAGGAACAATTGTCTAGGCAGGACACTGAATTTTACCTGGAAGTTTCCAAAGACATCCAGAGTGGGGAAACAAAAAGGAGAACCAATCTCCAAGTACAGTCTGGAGACTTCTTCATTTTCATTACCATATTTCAATTCAGAAAGATTTAATTACCTCCTGAGGACCTGACTGTGATCTAAATCACTTCATGTTTTTAACAAGGAAAACTGTCCTACTGTAAGAAACTCTTGTCTCATACAGCACTACACCAGATATAGGTAATGACAAAATTATTAGAAATAACTCCTTAAAGTTCCCACGTATTAAGTCATACAATGATTATTTTGGGGTCTCCTTGCCTCTCCAGTTCTGCTAAATCTTTCTCTATCCCTTGCACCACCACCCATGCTAACATGCCTCTCTTTTCTGCTGTGCATTTTTCTTTTCCAAGCCAGTTATTAAAGAATTTTTGTTTATTGTTTTCATTTTTGGTGGGTTTTTTTCTGTTTATTACAACAGAAGAAAAGTATTTACTAAAATAATTCTCAATATATCCTCCAAGTTCTGACTTTTCCTTTACAATTTCTAAATATAACACTTCTACCTCTCAAATGCAGCAGTAGTTACAGTCTGGCAAGATCATTGTCCAAAGTGATGGAACATGTGGGACCAAGCTGGAACAATGCTGTTCCTCTTGCAGATGAAAACAGAGTAATGCATTTGTGGGTCCATCTAATCCTTTCTTTGCTTTTTACAGGCCAAAGGTCCTCTGGGGATCATTGCAAAGTGTTCCCAAGTGCTGCACTCCACATTTGGGGTTGGCTTTGCTGACAGATGTGAAAACACCTAGCCAGACATTCTCCAACCAATGCACAAGAGGATGCTGAGAGCATAAGCAATCACAGCTAAATTTAAGAATAATGTACATTTAGGATTTAGGTGATTTTATTCTGAGTTTTTTGTTTGTAATGAGTTTGTTTACTGATCTGCTTAGAATACACCCGTGCTGTTTTGCTTGCTGGAGAAAGTCACCAGATGAAGATGAAATTCAAAATGAAGCAACTGTCCACTATGTGTATAAAGCCTAAGAAATTTTACAGTAATGAAACAGAATAGTCTGGATCTCACTGATAGCATTTGAGGCTCTACATATTGTCATTTAACATTAATTTATAACTGCATGTAACCATATTACACCTCTCCTCTGAGTTCCTTCCTAACCTCATTTCTTGCCTGTGGATACTGAAGCTCACAGTTATTTCCTGAAGTTAATCACCATTTTTATCTTTCTAGCTCTCATTTCTTTTCTACCACACATCTTCATGTCCTGTAATCACATGACACAGTGCTTGTTTTTAACGTGTTCCTCCAAGATTGAGACTTAGCACAGAACATCACTGTGTATAAACCTTAATCCAAATACCCATGACTGTTCCTGAATAATTTAGAAAGCTAGTCACAAACTGATGGCATTTCTTCCTGGTGGTAAAAAGTGTTTAATACAGCTCAGAAAAGCTTTCTTACAGCACTACTTCTCTTTTCTGGGTGCAAATCCCTCATTAACACTCAAGATAATTTTTTTTTAGGATTAAACTCGTTACAGCAGAAAATGTTTGTCAACCTTAAGCCTTATTTCTGGATGCTTTATTCTCTTAACCTTCTCAGCAGGATTCTTCACTCTCAGCTTCCTCAGCTGGGTTGTAAACAACTAACCCAAAGATCTTTATGAAATCTTTTCAGATACCTGCTCCATTTTGTCATGTTTCACTTGGATCTTGTTTGGCAAAGGTGATTTGTATTTTTAGCCCTTGGAAATAACAAGCTGGGGTACAGCTCACTGTCTGCTTATGCTGCCAGGTGTTTCAGAAGCTGTGCTGAGCCAAAAGCTGGCAGTGAAAGGTGGAAGGGACTCCCCTCTAGTCAACAAGGTCTGTCCAGTGGTCAGGGCATCCCTTCTTGGTGTTCCCTGAGGACTTGGTCAGCAAGGACCACTCTTCCTCCATTCAAAAACTCCAATTAGGAGGCCAGGGAGCTTTTGAACCACCAGCTCAGCCAGCCATGGCCATCTAACAGCTCTCCAGTACCATTAATCAGTCAGAGCAGCAGCATCAAGTCAAAATAAGGGCCCAGCCACTTCTCCTGTCTCCTAAATAATTCTTGTAGCTTCCACCTGTTTGCAACTCAGACTTTCTAAGCCTGACTTATCAAATTGCATTTTATATCATTTTTTCTGGATGCCTTTTAACAACTGAAAACATTTGGCTTCCATGTCATCTGGAAGTGAGGCCTGGATGTTACAGACATTGCAGCAGGGAGGAGGTGACATCTGTGAAGCTCAGCATCACCCAGATGACAACACACATTAGTATTATGAGGGAAACAAGGTTAACTCTTTTTGAAAGACATGCACAGCACTTCAATAGAATTCAGCTCTAATCTTTATCTAGGCTTTTATTTGTTTGGTTTTTTTGGTTTTTTTAATCACATCAACTGAACTTTGAGGCCACAAATCAAAGAATAGGGTCACTGCTGCAGAGGTGTTCCCTTATTTCTTTACTGCTATTTAGTGCCCTGGCCCTACATGCTTGCATGTACCCAGTTCTTAATTTTTTTATTGTCCTCAGTCACTCATTGAAAAATCTGTCAAAAATCTATTTGCCAAAGACAGATTCAGCAATGAAGCATGACTTTTCTTGCCTGTTATGGAAAGACAAATAGCTATTTTTTTTTCCCTTTTGTCATCAACATTTTGCAAGCTTTTGTGTGTTAAAGTATGAAAAAATCAGCTGTACTTGCTGATACTTATTCAAGAGATTAAGATGACAAAGGTGTCAAAACAAACAAGAAACACTGATCTACTGAAAATATTTTGTATAAAAGCTCTCAGGAATCCATTCTTAGCATATACCACACGTTTCTTCTTAACGTGGTATTACTGAACAGGGTAAGAATTGAGAAGGTTTTGGTAAGCCACCACTCACAGACAGATAATCTTCTGCACAGAGGAAACTCACACTGGGATTTCTCAATATGAAACTACTGAAAACAAGCACAAAACCCAAATGGCCCAAAACCACAAACACATTTCCATCCCACAATATATGAGCACACATTCCCTTCCCTGAATAAAAGCTCCCACTGATGTCAGAAGTGCCAGAATAGCATCTTAAATCCAACATCTGCCTCTCAAGTTTTGATCACATCACTAGAGGAAAGTGTGAGGACAGAAATAAGTATGGTTGCTACTCGGAATGAATTAGAGTAGCATAACTGCATAAAGCACACAAGGAACTCAGTATATTTATTCACCACTCAGCTCCCAAGGTGCTGAACCACTCTCCTAAAGCAGAGTCTGTGAATCAATCATTTTTGCCCCTTGGTCATGAAAATTTTGATGTCATAAAGGATAAAAGGTGTTTATAAAAACAATGCAACTCGAATATTTTAAAGTCTTTATAGCTGTCAGGTGAAGATGCTGATTTTAAACACAGCATTCCCCACTTCTGAGTAGGATCAGATGGCTCATTATGTGCCTTGAGATTCCATCTCCAGTTTCCTAAAAATTGCTCCACTTCAGCACCTCACTGCAGTTACCTCATCCTTCCTGCTCCAGAGTATCACTGTCCTGGCCATTCTTTGGAAACAGGGAAAGAACTCATTAGTTATTAATTTGTCCTGGCCATCCCACTTCTCTCCCCAATCCCAGGGTGATTTTACTACCATGATTTGTTTCTTTGCCATTCAATGCCCCTTGCAGAAGAGTTTCAAGTAAAGCCTGTACATATATTTTTCTAGTAGTAAAAATTTGACATCCAGTGGGATTTTTTGTTGTTTGTTGTTTTTTAGATTTTTTTTTTCTTTTTGAGAATTTTTCTTCCTTTTTGATGAGATCTATTGAGACTACACAAGGTAGATGTGGATATTTTGTTCCCTTCATCCTCTGGAAGATATAAAGTGTATTGATCATCACAGGCAATGTCAAACACCCAACAGCCACCTGAAGATATGATAGCAAGCAAGTAATAATTGTAATAAGGTTAAAACCTAGAGTGAAAGTAGTTAGAAAAAAACCCCAAAACCTAAATAAAGTTAGAAAATCCTTCACTGATAATTTATGTGTGCTAAGGAGAGAACGCTGAAACCTGAGCAGTGTGGTCAAAACCCAAGGGTACAACAAGAAGTTGTACTCAGTGAGAAAACCAAGAGTAAAACACTATATAAGGTACTGCTGGGAGATGATCCAGGTGGGAGACTGGCTAGGACTGTAAATTACAGTCCAGGAAAGTGTTCACAGAAGGAATAAAATCTTTTTCACCTATTCCTATTGAAAAAGCCTCCACACCAACCAATCAACAACACAACACCCACCCCCCCCAAAAAAAAAAAAAAAAAAAACACAACCCACATCACCAAATAAACATAAAATTTCTTTTATAGCTTAAGACTTATCAAGCTTATTCTGTGTTTCAGTTGCAGTTTTATCCCAAATTAAGTAAAATAGAAAAAAATAAAATACTAACACCACAGGCAAAAAAAAAAAAAAACCACCAAAACAAAACAAATCAAACTCAAACAAAAAAGCAAGAACCATCCAGTTTCTGAAAAACTACTATTTCAAAATCTACAAATCAAGGTACATTAAAAATTCCATCTGAGGTACAATAGAAGAAAAAAAAATTCTAAAATTTATTAATGAATTTTAAGCTTTTAGACCCTTTTCACTCTTTTTTGTCCCTAAGGATCTTTTGTTTTGTGAAATGTGTGACAGGTTTAAGGTATCCAGGCAAAAAATGTGGTGGTAGAATTCAAAATATGTCACTGTACTCAAAGAGTTGGGGTTTTCCTTCTCCTGGTTTTCAGTTTTGTACCTGGTTTTTGTTATGGTCACAACAAAATAGTATACAGAGGCAGAACCCCAAATCTACATTACAGAAGAAAAGGACATCTGTGGAAGAGCAAAATTCACCAAGATCAACCCTAAAATCCAGTTAACAGCCCCAGCTACAATGGGCAAACCTCCCATATGAGTTTTGCTATAGCCTTCTGTGGTCACAGTTTTTTATCTTCCTCATGTAAAAGAGTCAGGCGACTGTCTGAATATACACATTCTATGGTTTAGGATTTTATTTCTCCATGTTACTTTTATGAGAGTTTCTGAAAGTTTTGTAACTCACCACCTTGACAGGTTTGAAGATGGATATATTAATTTCCTGACACTCTGGCAGCAACTGCTATGATAAAAAGGTAACAGCAAGAAGAGAAATAGGTGTCGCTTCCCTGCACTAATTCATAATATCATTTCACATTCTTTAAATCCCTTCCTCTCCCATGAAGCTGCTAGTGTAGGGCACTAAAGCAATAATGAAATTCTGCTCTAGTGAAGGAGGGGAAAAGAGGCCTTTCAGGCCTCACAATGAAATGTGAAAACTGAAATTCATATTTAAGTTGTTCCCTGAAAAGCTCTCCTCCTGTAAAAGGTTTGCACAGAGCCTATCTAAAGAAATGCAATTGCTGCATTGTCAAGTTATTCCCTCAAAAGGGGGCATTAAGTTGTCCCCAACAAACTCACACCCTCTGAAATTTACATTTCAGGGCTGGATTTCTTTGCTCTCATCAAGATTGGAGATCGATGATTATGCACATCTATAGTCTAGCAACAATTCATTAATCTTGAATTTATTCCCTGCAACAGAACATTAAGTGCCTTAAAACATCCAGGGCACAGATTCCCTTATGGAACTAACACAAAGTGAAAAGCTGTACAAGGAAGGTACCAGCACAAGACAGATACACACTAAACAAATGTTATTATGGAAAAATGGCAATTAAGATTCTCTTAATTAGCCTGTCATTTTGTATTTATCATCATAATGTTTGTTTTACAATGCTTTATTAAATCTGGCTTTATGACAAACAGTCTGCTGGCAATGCATCCTGCTGTGCAACATATGGTGTTACACCTAATGAATATTAATGCTGGGAAGTACAAATGGTCTTCTGGGACAAGGGCTGATGGCTGGGAAACTCCTGCAGATGGCATCATTATTCAAAGAGCTTCACCTCACGTGTTTCTCATCAGGTCTCCTCCACAGCTACCTAGGATGCTGCCCGTGGGCTTTCAAGGGAAGACTAATCCATTAAAAACCTTCACAGTCCCATTCCCAATTTTCAGCGGTTCTGGGGCTGGGCGTGGTTTTTGTTTTCTTTTTCTTTTGTTTTGTTTTTTTTAACAAAAGTTATAGATTAGCTTCATATTGCAAGTTCTTCTAGTCTTTGATTAAAAAACAAAACAACAAAAACCCCCCAACCAACTTCCCAAGGTGAAGACAATCTTCATTTGGGATTTCTTACTGCGCTGGACAATGTCTGGTGTTGTTCTGAGAAGATTATTTTTCCCTGGTCACCTATTTGTAGCTTTGGGGCTAGCAGAGTCACAGCTCTCAGCTGGACACAAAGGGACCATGGTGAGGAGTTACAAAAAGTGTTAAGCCTTATCTTTCCCACCTCACTTTTGGGAGCCCTGGGGAGTTCACAGCAGGAGAACACTCGGGCACATCCAGCTAACAGAGCTCTAGCCCCAAAACACTTACCCAAAAAATAAACCTGTGTAATTTGGAGACTCTTGAAGAGACCAGAGAACCAATGCTACCCTAATTTTGTGTCCTGTAACAGCTTTCATCGAGAAGAGCCTTACTGATTACTTCAAGCAGAGCTACTTCTACACAGAGCTACCTCCTACACTGCTTCCCTGAAGGACCAAATCTCTCCAGAGGGACCCTGTCCTGTTATTGTCACCTTCCTCTTCCAGCCCCACCTTCTCCAGTGTGATTCCATCAACTGCTAACTCAGGGAAGAGAGAGGTGGATGTGCTACCTCCAAATTTCCTCACCCAGGTGAGTTAGTGGTACGTACATGACTTTTTTGAAGACAGAACCACCCTCATACCAATAACTGAACATTCAGTTCTCTTCCACCCATCTCTAGAGGTGGAAGAGGTCTATCTGTAAAGAAATTATCTCCCTTTTTTTCTGACTGGAAAATCCCAACACCAGGAGAAGTAATTAATTAAGATTTCTACAGCATATCTGTTTAGGGGGGTCCTGCAATTGGACAGATTCCTACTCTGAACAAGCTTCTTATTATTTCACAGCTTCAGTAAAGTAACTTACTGCTGGCAATGATATGACCCAAGAAGTTATTTCCCAGTCCTTTCAGCACAATAAGTTCTAAAATTCTAATTACTAAATATAATTCATTAAAAAAAACCTAAAACCAACTGTTTGTTTAAAAAATTACTTTCTATTGTCATTTTTAAAAAACTCCAAACAACAAAACAATCAAAATAACCCACAAAAAGCCACAATCCACATTCAAAAGCTCTGATTAACTTTGTTGTAATTACTTCCCTTTGCACCCACAAAGAAACAGTGCTGTATCTGAACGAGCAAAGCGATAATGGCTTTCCTTGCACAAAAAAAAAAAAAAAAAAAAAAAAAGAAAAAGCACATTATGTTTGTTTGAGAAATCTTCTAGATTCTTCTGGAAGCTTACAAATTAAGAATGACAAAACAGAGCCACCAGATTTTCATAACAAGTGACTCCCAGATTCTCCATCAAGTCTGACTATAGAAATGACAGCTGTGCTCGCCAATAGTCACTTTGTTTAAGGTACACCAATTAGGCAGCATATTCCCCCAAACAGCTGGGCAAAACATGCTTATTTGAATGCCATAAATGCTTCAGCTGTTCACAGAACCACCCCAATACATGCTTTTGGCTTCCTTCTGCTGAGAGAAGTCACAGTTTGACTCAGAATACAGAAAAATAAATACAGCGCTGGCTGCCAGAATGCTGAAGATAGGCTGTTGGTTTTCCCCAGAGTTATTTTGAGAATATTGTATTTATTTCAGTCTTTCAATTGCCTGTTGCTGCAATAAATAGAAGAAACAACTCTTTTATGTTCAAATATTCTGGGTAAGCACCACAGAGACAGCGCTAGCTGGAATAGAAGAGGCAAATCAGCAGTTCACTCTAGGCCATAAAGAGCTTCACGGCTTTTGCAACACTTCCCAACCCAAAAGGTTCAAGTATTACACAGAGATGGCCCAGAAGAGTAAGAGCACATAGTGCTAAGCCAATCCTACACCTTTACAGTAGAAACCTCCTCCTAGAGGAAAGAAATTAACCCTTGCAGGGTCAGGCATCATCTTCTCAGATGAAATCAGACTCAACTACATTTTCATCAGGTTTTTCAAGAATAGCAATCATTGCACCTGCTGCTCTCCAAGCCAGAACAGTATGGTTTGAAAAGAACCAAATCTTGGTTTCTGCTGCCAGAAAGAGCTCTGTGTTCAACTCCCACATCACCTCCCAGCTCCATTCCTCATTCCCAAAGAGAATCTCCAGCAGACATATAAAAAACTAATTAGACTGACAAATTAACACAACAAACTGTGGCTGAATAGCCAGTAAAGGTTCATTTAAGTCTTGAGATCAGAAGGGTATTAATATCACCATAAATGAATCAGTGTAGAGAATTCCCTGTCAGCAGAAATTTCCCCTCCGGTGCTTGAGAGAAATCACCTGGAAGCTGCCACAATTCTGGTGTGAGGCAACAGCAAGGGGAATTAATGGCAATAGCAGTGTATTAAAAAGCTATTGCATTTATCAACAAAAAACCCTGTGGAGTTTTGGCAGTCTTTGGACACAAGGTCAGAAGCTGTCCTGCCAATGTCCTCCTCCATCCCTCTGCTTGGCCGCTTTTTCCCTCTGCACATTGAGATCAAAGTGGAGGTTGCACTTCCACCCTCTTTACTTGTTTTCCTGTTTGTTAAAGGACCATCAATAATGAAGGCAGATCTCTGGGAATGAGGTTTGTTATTCAGCTTGTGACATTTGTTGTAACTGGATCCAAAAAGTGTAAAACATCATGGATATTTCTGTGCAAGTGGATAAACAGTAGCTGCCGCTTTATGGATATTTTGGCTTATATTTAGCTTTAGAAACTGAAGTAGTTTCTAAAGAGGCAAATTCTTCATTTTTTATATGGGATCTAGGGAATACATCACACTAGATTAGACTGAATTTTAAGGCAGAGACATTACAGGCCAAACTTACAGTCTTGATATAATTGACCTTACACTTTTACATTGCTCAACACTGACCGTGCTAACTCACTTAGGAGTTATTTCTTCCCTTGTCTTCCTGTTAAAATAAAAGGAAAAAGGGTTTTGAGACATAGGAGATGGCAGAAAGCTTATCTTTTAGCCTGATAAAGTTCACTCAGTTTTTTTGCCATTTTTAAGGAGCAGCCTGCTGTCAAGGAGCAGAATCTCTCAAGTTATTTGCAGTTTGACATCAGAATTGTCTCTTGCCCAGAGTGCTTCTCCTCAAGGCGCCTACCCCTCACTCCCCTCTCTTGGCAACCCCTACCCAGCTCAGTATCTGGGCCTGTGGATGGGACAGCAGGGAGGAAAGAGAATAAGGAAAAACACAGCAAAATCTCTAGCCCTTCCCCCTTTTCCCTGCACACTGCCTCAGGGAAGGCCAGTCCGGGGCTGGCAAAACACCCCAGGTGGAAGGAACAGCCTCGACCTCCTGGGGCAGAGATTACCAAGGAAAGGCACTGTTTTGAGACTGCTGAATCCAAACCTACAGCAGGTGCTGAGACACCCAGAAGGTCTCTCTCTGGCTTAAGGCTGTAGTTTTGTAGCCTGAGGCTGCTGTCTTCTTTTGCCTATTTACCCAAGAGGAACAATTATCAGTTTCCCCCAACAGAGCTATTTGAATATCACTTTATGATTGTTATTCCTGCTTGGTGGCTCAGGATACACTTTTTAAACCTTTATTTAGTTATCAAATTAACAATGTTTGTGTCCTGATCAGTTTAAACCTGACAATTTCCACAGCAGTTTGTGCTCTCATTACCCAAATCTGAACTACTTTATTTCAGCATTCAGATCACTGACCCTGAAAACCTCATCCAAATGATGGATAAGGGAGCTTCATTTTTTAAAATGGGTCTCATTCCTGATAAAGATACTACAGAGCAGGCACAATTAAAAGTAGGACAGTTTGTGAAACTCCATACCAGATCTCCCTCCAACACCTTTGTACATTTCTAGGAAGCTCAAACAAGCAGCTACAGAGAAGGTAAAACCCATTATGGATTCCAAGGATGAAGCCTGCAGCTGCAGGGCTCACTGAGAGAGCAGTCAACTTTTCTTGGGCTGCTGATACAGCTTCAAAGATAAACACAGGCAGTAAAATAACCAGTCTCTCTCTTATCTATTGTATGTCAAAGCTGTTTTCTCTCTTGCACAGTACACAGAGGGAAAACTTCTTGGCTGTTTGGTATCTTATGCAGCTGCTTGTCCTCTCTGAGGGGACATAATTCAATACTGAGAACTTTTCATACTCAGACATGAGTGGGAACAATAACAAATTCCTACATATTTTGGGGCAAAACTGGAAGAAAAGTGCCTTTTGAAAAATGACTGGGCTATACCAGCTCCATGGAGAGTTTTCATTACACTTCTAAGTATGTTCTCTAAGCAACTGAATCAATCTTTTAATTGACACTAACCTCCAGCTGCTGGGGCTAGGGGTAGATTTTACCCTGACCCCATTCTTGCTACCAGATTCCTGATTTTTCCAAGCGAGTGTGAATCCCAGAGTGTCCAGGTTATAACCTGTACCCAGAGAACATTTTCTCCATCACTGTACCAATGAGCAGGTCAATTCAGCTGGCTGAAATGAGCAGTTTCTCCAGAAGATCTCATCAAGTGCTCTATCCCTAAACAAAGCAGCAAAGGTTGAAACAGCCTTAACACCGATGTCCTGCTTATGAAACATTTCTCACACATAGGAGGCAAGTGGTTCACAATACTGTACTAATTCAATAATGAGAAGGGTCAGGAAGTTTGTGGGTTTTAATTAATTGGTGCTGTATCCATCTTAAATGTCAAGTACTAAGTTCTAGGAGCTATGCACCATCCATGAAAATAGCAGAAATGGCAGGTATAATGCATCATATCTTATATACTAATAAAAATACAGACTGCTAGGCTTAATAAGGTCATGGCTTACTGCTGTCTCTCAACAATAAAAAGCTTAATGCAACACTGGGTTCTGCATGATCTTCATAGCCAGAATTAATGAGGAGGAATCACAATTAATAGTTTTCTACAAACCAATGGATCACAAGTGACAAGGGCTTATTCACAATTTATGAAGACCTGACTTTTTTTTCTTGGTGGGTAGAGGGCTGGAAAATTGCAAAGAGATAATGAAAAGCAACTATTACACAGAATATGGTAATGCAGGTTTATAATCAAAAGCCCCAGACGTGCCCATGGCAAGGAACTGGTGAGCTGCCAGCCTGCAGCTCCTACAGGGTCAAGATTTAAGACACACTGACAGAAGAGTACCTGGGGCAGCATCTGCAAGTAAATCACTACTGTATAAAGTGACCTACAGAGGGCATCTTTCTCTATGATTTGTGGTTTGAAACATGAATCAGAAAAGACAGGAGAAAAGTACCTGATGAGGGAGAGCTGAGCGAGGAGGCAGACTTTCCTCTGCTCACCAGTCACAATATCACAAGGTCCTCCAACCCTCAGGACCCAGGTTTCAAAATAAATCATATTCTGAATACTCACAAATTAAATTTAACTCATGGGTCTAAAAGTTCACAGTTATGTGGCTCAAGCTACAAGAGTTTTAGTTCCCCAGCCTTTTCTAGGTTTATCTTAAATCCTGTAAAGGCTTATATTTATACCTTTGGGCATGTACAGAGTTGTCACAGTTCTGATACAGGCGGGTCCCTTGCTACTTCTTTATTTAAAAAACAAAAGAAAACAACAAACTTACCAAAAAAAACAAACAACCAAAACCCAAGCAAAAGCTACCAAAAAACCCCATCATATAGATATTAGATTTTTTTCATTTAAAAGTTAAATATTTGAATCAAAAGAAAGAGTGGACCAGAAATACTGAGTCTCAGACCAGACCTTCACCTCTTCTCCCTAACCTTTCAACAATATTGTCCCTCTTTAGAACACAGGGTCATTTTAGACCCCTCCTAACTGCAGGTAGCTCTGCAAGTCCCCAAAAGACATCACAGCCACACCAGAGCTCAAGCCAGGGGTGTCAGTGGTACAGTGCCCAAGCTTCCCAAGCTCAAACCCTCAGCTTCTTTGGCTCCTTTAGAACTTCTGTGGGACACAAAATGAAAGCAAGGTGACCTCCTTTATCTTGTAAGGGGAAAATGGCAATGGAAGTATTCTGCCTGGGACCCAGAGCCCACGTGGCATTTGGGCCAACACTGAAGAGGGTTTGAACTGAGGTGCTCAATAAAACATGCTTTGATTTCTTGCAGCTGGAGAAAAAGCCCTTCTGTAGCATAGGGAAGTGACAGAAAAAAAAGGTATTATTTGTAGTGGCAGAAAAACACAAAATTGAATGAGTTTGGGAGGGCTTTTCTTGTACAAATATTGTCAAAGTGAACATCACTGGTTTCAGGCTCCTACACCCTTTCTCCTCCCCATCTCACCCTAGAAACCCTTTTAGCACCTAAAGACTAATGTGTTTTCCATTTTAACATTTTGGCTAAGCAAACCCAGTGATTGTTTCCCCTGACACAGCCAGTTAGCAGGGAGATACAAATGAAGGCAGAGTGATGAAACCTGGCACAATAATTCCAGCTATGACATAGATTGTGCACTCTTAGATTAATTATTGAATTGGGGTGATTGCTTACAAGGTGAGCTCCTGTTTTCCTTCTGCAGCAATAGATGCAGATCAGAGCAGGCAGCTGGTGACATCAAAAGACCTGGGCAGAACATCTGATTTTCCACTTGCATCTGCATAACTCCACCAATTCAGATTTATATTAGGGTGGAACAGAGAATAATCAAAGCCAGTGTGCACTATCCAAGCTAGGACAAAAAAAGTCAGCAACCTTCATCTTTATAAGGAATCCATCAAGC